>JARSSU010006514.1:0-30209 GCA_029619165.1 Eurosta solidaginis
TTTTTTATTTTATCCGTTTTTTTTTTTCTTTTTTAGTTTGTGAGTTTTTTTTTTTTTTTTTTTTTTTTTTCTTTATTATTTAGTACTGATATTATAAAATCAGCCATTTTTCCTATTGGTCAACTTTCTGAAGAAGCACAAGAATCCCGTAACAAAGATTTGAGACGATTCAGGGATGATAACACACAAAAGCAGTCGCGTGTAGCCACGAATAGAGATCTTATGAATAATTTACTTATAACATCGGATCCCCTAGTTAACAGGTTAAGGGAGATACCCAAGACAAAATTTAAAAGCCTGATTTCAGAAGTCTTAGATTTACTGTCCTCCGATTTGAGGGGTCAATAAATACCCCAGTTGTTTCAAGCTTTCACAGTAATGATGCTCATGACTATTCCACAAGTGACTCATCGAATGGCAGTGACAATAATGAATGGTAACATAATTATAAAAGAAAACTTACGCTATGACTTTTTCCTTGATCAGTAAGTAGTAAAGTAAAGTAAAAAGGAGTAAATTTTTAGAAAAAATAAGAAAAAAGGCTCATATGGCTGAAAAAATAGTATACTTGTAATAAATGACTACATATGAAACTGAAAATATCAGTAATAATTTTGTCCAGCTAGCTTGTTCTACACGAAACACTGTGCGGCGATGTAATATCTACTAATCACATTTACTCTAGGCCCAATGTCACCGTTCAGCATAGCTTAACACTGTTTCTAACATTTCAAAAAGAATGGTGAGCACCTACCCCACACGTTCAGTTAACAAATGTTATCCAAAAACGATAGGCATCTGCTTGTCTTCATTTACACAGCAAATTTCTATCAATTACACACAATATAATTAAGTTATATGCATTTCAACCTTTCCTTTGACCTACCACAGAAGAATCAATTGAAAAAATTATGCTTAGCTTAAAACCGGAAAAATGGCTGTTCAGGACTCTAAAATGAACTATACTGCCAACTTTCTAACGCAGAAACCGCATTACTCCGAAGATAATACTTTTGTATCAACTTCAGCGGAGAAGAGAGTGCATTTCTCCATTGAGAATGCTTTATTGTCAACTCTCCCAGGAGTGAAGTCCTTCGCATGCGAGGGTGAAACCGCAGTCAATGCGATTATCTCGCGTAAGGGCTAAACCCAAGGCCAGAAAAAGAGAGCTGCATACAACTATCTATCAATGATTTATTATATACAAATCACAAACTGCTTCTCCTGCTCCCAAGAGTACAGTTTCTAGTAACGACCGTAAAAGGGTTGCGCAAGACCACACTGCTTCCTTTCGAGTAACGGGGTACCCATTTATGGACTGGGTAAGCCATGGTATTATAAATGCCTTTTACGATCGGTAAGTATACCGATCGCGGACATATTCTAACCCTACCTCGAAGGTGGAAGGTATATTGCTGTATTTGATCTAGCTCTCGTAACTGCGTTCTCTGTCTAAAAATTTCCATAAAAGTTACCAACTGTTTATGCTTACCAGTACACCTTCATCCCGACGTACCTTACTTCAAGTGACCGGATGTTAACACCGAAGCCGAAACCAGATGGTGCATTATCAAGTTGTTATCGTTGTGTAAACGGTTTGTTTTCAATGTGCTTGCGCGTGCTATCCATATATTATCGACTAATTATTGATGTGCTATCGACGAGGTATGAACAAGTTATCAATTTGTAACCTAGTATTTTCAATTTGCTATCGATGACAAAAGTTGATGATCGATGAGCTGTCGATTTTCTGTCGCTGAGTTGGTAATTATCGAAATTTTTCTTTATAGAAGACATCGATTTTTTCTTAATAAAAGTAATCGATATGTGTTAAAAAGTTTTCGATTTGTTATAAATTTGTTATCGGAGCTTTATCAATTAGTTATCAATGTTTTATCGAGAAGTTATCAATTTCTTTTCAAAAATTTATTGATTATTATCGAGAAGTTATCGTTTTTGTGCCAAAAGGTCATCGATTTGTTAGCGGTGTATTACTGCTTAACCCTCCGATTAGCGGTGAAGAAATTCAACACATCTAAGCGTTGTCGTCTGGCCAGACGAAATTTTACACATTACCCACAAACATGTGAATTTTTATTTAAATTTTGAAGAAAACTCGTCGCACACTGTGATAAGTTTGAATTTTTATTGATAAATTTTAAAATGACTTCGATCGATGGGCTTAAAAATATGTTCGTCTAGCCAGACGACAACGCCAAAAAGTGACATAATCAAATTTGGTAAAAAGAAGTAAAGGACCCATTACTGATACTTAGCATAGACTTGACTTGACGTGAGAACTGTCACTTACAGTTCTTTTAAATGAACATTGCATGTTACTGATTACTCAAGACTTAGCAACACTTAACTTGACTTAGAAGTCTGTTGAGTTTTGATTTTCTATGTAAGTTCTACGTGACGATTACATTTTGAGATGTCATTTGTTTGTTTTCATTTCATTTTGACATTTTGTCATACAAATTGACATTTATTGATTATGATGCCAGAGTGTATGCGCTAAGTGGAGTATAATCGGTGCTAAGTCGCCAAGTTTACCCCAAGTCAAGTCAAGTCTATGCTAAGCATCAGTAATGGGCCCTTAAAGGTGTGTAAGTTCGGGTGTAACCGAACATTATATACTCAGCGTGAGCTTCAATTATACATTTCATTTCAGATAAATTACTTTTCTACATAACACGTGGCACCGCCCGTTTAAAAAAAATTTCTCCCCATTTCCTCTTACAATAAAACTTGATAAGTGAAATACCAATGATTCAAAAATATTTTTTGCTAAATTATAGCTTATTATTCTAGTCTACTACCCTTTTAAACCTTTTAAACTTGTTTTGTATCTAAGTTGCCGTGGTTTTTAACCGATCACGTCCATTTCACTAAAAATCTGCTATAAGGAAAGTATGTGTACACAATTTCAATACGTTAATTTTTCTTCGAGTTTTGGCTCCGTAGCATAGAAAATTGCTTAGTCATAAAAGGGGCGGTGCCACACCCATTTCAAAACTTTTAGTGTTTTCCAATTTAATGTTATAATTCAATTTAAAAAGTAAAATTCTATTGACACAAAGCTCTATTTCGCTAAGATGTAGCTTACTATTTTCGTCTACGACCCTTTTAAAAATCTTAATATATAAAAAACACGTGCCACTACGTTTGAGGCCAATGGACTCCTAACTACTAAACCGATTTTCAATTAGTTTTGCACTCCGTGTGTAGTTTGATCTAACTTGAAATATAGGATAGGTGACTGGGTGACTAGGGTCTCGAGATATAGGCCAAAAACGTGGCCCGGGTACGTAGCAAATGAAACTGCTTTAGTAGAATACCCCGGGTGACTATCTCAGATATGAATGTCGTGTTTATAAAATTGATATCAAATGAAAGCTGTTGATGAGTGCTTTAGTAGAGGGTAATTTTCATACCCCTGGGTGACTAGGGTCTCGAGATATAGTCCAAAACGTGGACCCGGGTACCCCTACAGTGTGTTTATAAAATATGGATATCAAATGAAAGCTGTTAATGAGTGCTTTAGTATAGGGTAATTTTCATACCCTGGGTGACTCGGGTCTCGAGACATAGACCAAAACGTGGACCTGGGTACCCCTAGAATGTGTGTATAGAATATGGATATCAAATGAAAGCTGTCGATGAGTGCTTTAGTAGGGGGTAATTTTCATACCCCTGGGCGACTAGGGTCTCGAGCTATAGGCCAAAGCGTGGACCCGGGTACCCCTAGAATGTGTTTATAAAATATTGATATAAAATGAAAGCTGTTGATGAGTGCTTTAGTAGAGGGTAATTTTCATACCCTGGGTGACTAGGGTCTCGAGATATAGGCCAAAACGTGGACCCGGATACCACTAGAATGTGTTTATAGAATATGGATACCAAATGAAAGCTGTGGATGAGTGCCTTAGCAGAGGGTAATTTTCATACTCCTGGGTGACTAGGGTCTCGAGATATAGGCCAAAACGTTGACCCGGGTACCCGTAGAATGTGTTTAGAGAATATGGATATCAAATGAAAGCTGTTGATGGGGGCTTTAGTAGAGGGTAATTTTCATACCCTGGGTAACTAGGGTCTCGAGATATAGGGGCCAAAACGTAGACCCGGGTACCCCTAGAATGTGTTTATAGAATATGGATATCAAATGAAAGCTGTGGATGAGTGCTTTAGCAGAGGATAATTTTCATACCCCTGGGTGACTAGGGTCTCGAGATATAGGCCAAAACGTGGACCCGGGTACCCCCAGAATGTGTTTATAGAATATGGATATCAAATGAAAGCTTTGGATGAGTGCTTTAGCAGAGGGTAATTTGCATACCCCTGGGTGACTAGGGTATCGAGATATAGGCCAAAACGTGGACCCAGGCACCCTAGAATGTGTTTATACAATATGGATATCAACTGAATGCCGTTGATGAGTGCTTTAGTACAGAGTAATATATTATCAAGATACGCACTGTGACTGATTAGGACTAGGACTGAGACTGATACTCGGAGTGGGGCAGGGACTGGGACTGGAATAAAATACATACCACCCTCTGGGACAGGCAATAAGGGATTCAGAAGAATGAGAAGAAATTGAGAGAAGAGAAAAAAGAGAAGGAGATTGAGAAAGAGATGGAATGAGACGAAGATGGAGATAGATGAAGCAAAAAGACGGAGGGAGGAGTGAATAAAAGGATTAGGAAAAAGTGAAGAGGGGAGAGGGCAGAGTCAGACGGAAAAGGCTTATTAAAATTTATGCATATAGGCCAAATTTAGGGCAGGACAACGTCTGGCGGGTCTTCTAGTCTTTTATATAAAATCGGCTGTGGTCTTTAAGAGATCTCGTCCATTTTTCCTAGAAATATTTCGTGCTTTAAGCAAAATTTGTGTACCCAATTTTATTACGATCCGTTATTTTTCTTCGAGTTATGGCTCCCGGAACATAGCAAATTTCTTAGTCATAACAGGGGCGGTGCCACGCCCATTTTTATACCTTTCATGAACATGAAATGGTATATTAACTTTAGTCCAATATTTGTAACGTTGAGAAATATTGAAGATAGACTAACCATTAGGTATACCGAATTGATCAGGGCGATGTTCATCTGTCCGTCCGTCCTTCTGTCCGTCCGTCTCTCTGTTTGAACGCAAACTAGGCCCTCAAATTTTGAGATATCTCAATGAAATTTGGCACAAGGATGTAGTTTTGTATTATATTATACATTTGTCTGATCCGGCAGGATCGGACCACTATAACATATATCTCCCATACAACCGATCGTTCAGATAGAAAGATTTTTAGCCATTTCTGCCTTAATTTCCAATATAAAAACGTTAAACTTGGTGATATTATTCTAATATATTATAGAAGATTTCCTGTAAAAACTTATTTCGAACGATTTATCGTTTAGGTTTGTACATCGGTTCACTATATATTTCTTATCTTATACATCCGATTATTTGGAGATTACGAACGGGATAAGATATATTGGTCAGCCCCATTCATGAAATGTATGAAGTCTCTCGGCACACCCGAAGACAGTCCCGTCCTTACTTCTTTTAAATTGAAGTTTTTCCTATTATGTTATAAAATCACTTGGGAAATGAAATACCATTGATATAAATCTCTTTTTTGCAAAGATATAGCATGTTTTATTCGTCCACGACCCTTTTAGAAATCTTTATATAAAAGTGGGCGTAGTTCTCTAACCGATTTCATAAATTTTTCTTCAAAGCATTCCTTATAGTAAAGGGCAACCACTCTGCCGAATTTTCTTACGATAGGTTTAACGATTTTTGATTTATGATTAATAATATTTGTAAAATTGATTTTATCACAAATGGGCGGTGCCACGCCCATTTTAAAAAATTTTTCAAATTTTATCAAGAGCCTCAATATCAGTCCACATTCAAATTTCAACATTCTAGTATTTACTAAATTATCAGGTTTTTTGTTTTCCAAAATGTTATATATATAAAAAGTGGGCATGTTTATCATCCGATTCGCTCATTTTTAATACAATCTATTCTGGGTCCAGATAAGCTAGTGTACCAAATTTGTGAAGATATCTCAATATTTACTCAAGTTATCGTGTTAACGGACAGACGGACGGACGGGCGGACGGACATGGCTCAATCGAATTTTTTTTCGATACTGATGATTTTGATATATGGAAGTCTATATCTGTCTCGATTCCTTTATACCTGTACACCAAACCGTTATCCAATCAAAGTTAATATACTCTGTATGCAAAGCACGCTAAGTATAAAAAACAGATAAAATAAAAAAATATCAATTTCGGAATTTTTAAAACTTAAAAGTCAACAAAGCTTTTCATGATCGGGTGGGTAGAAGTGAAGTTATTCACGAAAATAAGCCTTCTCGTCTGGCCAGACGCCACAATCTATCGGAGGGTTACTGATTCTTATCGGCGACTGAACTTCAATATAAACTCTATGACACATATGCTGTTGTTGTATTAACGATAAAGAAACTCTCCGAAGGTTTTGGGGAGTATTATCGATTTTGATGGTTCTTTGCCGGATTCACATATATCCGGTACGTTCCGGCAACAAAGCACTAGCCCGACAATCTCGCAAAGATTAATATGACCACATTAAACGTTCTAGGCCATCCCGTCCCCACCCCTAGTTTCGTGAGGTACTTTGGGTCGCCAGCGTTTAGCCTGCTAAATATGTGTATGATATATTAATATTTATAACAAAGCTATAAAGATTTGTATTTTTCTTGAATCCCGCGCTAGCAAGTCTTTAAGAAATCAAAAAGAAGCCGAAACAAGTCGACATAGTATAGTTATAGCTTTACAGTTATAGTTTTTACAGTTATAATGCTGACAAGCTCTACCCAAATAGCTTGTAATTATTTTTTCTGGAAAAGTTACTTCTGTGTGCTTTAACTTCGACCCCGAGGCGAGCCCCGTTCCCAGCGCATGCTTGCAGCAATAGCCTCATTTCGGTTGTCGGAAGCACTTGATCAAAAGATAGACAAAGCTGCTAGCAACTTACAAACCAGTCTAGTCCGCCTGATCCAAAAAACAAACACTGTAAGAGGCTGCAGGCCTGCCAAAATGCTGCACTCAAATTTGGACATCATCTGCATAATGTGGCAAAACAGCTCAAAACAAAAGGCATAACGAAATGCTGAACAAGCAGGCTTTTTCTTAATTGGTCACAAATGTAATCATCCTAGAAAACAACTGCTTAATCTACCCCAAGTCCAAGAGGAGTAAGGAAATATATCCGTAAGCAAAATTATATGATCCCGACACCTGTCTACCGAGCCAGATCAAGATCAGCAAAAGGAGACCCCAAGCCTTTTTCACACAGAATTGGGTAACGGTTTGCTAGGTCGCGCGCGGTGAAAGCCGTTATCAATATACACTATTCAACCTAACAGAAGTAGAACAGACTACCAAGTAAGTCACAGCCACTCTGGTCCAACATTGTTTTGGATACTATAACAGGTTGAACTCTCTGTTGAAATTTCTAGTTTTCGGACTCCTTTGGAAAACTTTGATGACAGTCTGTGTGTGGTCGCACCTATTTAATGGGGCACTAGAAACGCATCAACAACAACGACCTATGTATGTATAAGCTAGAGGATACTCACTGGAGGAAATTACGAGCTGCAAAAAACTGCTCTCAGAACCTCTACGGGATATCTTTTATGTCCCCAGAACACCATCTACACACATGAGGCGAGAGTAATCCCCACTAGGGAGTAAATGAAATGCTACCAACAGTTCTGATTGATGAGGCTACACCGCCCAGGGGTTATCTCCGTAAGAATTGTGAGGAAATACAGCACCGAGTCGTATGACGCAAAAAGGCACAAGCAGGTCCGTGTGATATCCACAAATAGGCGAAGGACCTCTAGCCAGGAATTGGCCAGCAAATCCGGTACTCAAAGAAAAATACCTAAACGCGCATCACTCTAGCTCAACTTCGATCTGGGGGCAATTCTTTTCTGTGAAACGGTGATATGAAAAAAAATTCCAAACAAAAAATTTATTCAAATATATGGAACTTTTTCATTTCATCGCTTCACAGAACCAAAATTCCCTCCGCCGATACTGTAAACTGGTTAAACTCTTACTTATCCAGAATCAACCCAACATACAAAATGTGTATCCTGCTTGCAATGTGTTCCCGCATGACACTAACCATCTCCTCAATTGTAATGTGGAACCAATGCCTCTAACACCCCTCTCATTATGGTCCACCCCTGTTGAAACAGCAAGTTTCCTTAGAATATCGTTAGAGGGCTTTGATAATTGGTCACACCTATTGGATGGGACGAAGTACTGCAACAACTACAACAACAACAATGTATGCTTACACATCGAACTTCACGAGTACTGGTACTCAAGCGGAACTCAAAACTAGCGCAGAATCGAGCTACATTTAATTGATAGAAAAAAGCAAACAGCTTCAAAAGCTACTTCTTTCCGATAGGTCCAATATACATACACATACATACATACCTTCACATAGCAAATTTTATACTGTTTGTTGAGTGCTCCTGAATTTGTGCATCGTTGCACATTGACGTAGCAGCGAAAGGAAATATGAATGTTGCTAGTTTTAATTTAGTTCATCAAAGCGGAAGTTATAACGCAAATTTATGTTCAGATTATGGTGTAAATATGTTAATAAAAAGTTGCTATGTATGCCGTATCTATGGCAGCTAAATATGTTTACATATATACATGCACGACTCATTTGTTTTGTGGCCCACATCAGGACAATTTCGACGAAATTCACGCTTATCTGGAGTTAGTATTAAATTTATTTACAAAAAAATAAAAAAAATAAAAAAAACAACTGAGGAATATTATTGCATTTATAAGTAGGAAATGTTTACCTTAAATTCAATTTTAATATATGATTTAGGACTACGACTGTACAAGACCACGCTGGATATAAGAAATCTGTGAGATCAGATGGGTTGGCAGACATGAAGTTGTTATGACATTTTGGGACGTATTACATTTCTTTCTTAATATTGTAAAATAGGCTCATCATATCCCAGAAATTTCGCTACAAGTAAATAAATAAATAAATGTAACCTCCGGAGAGATTTTAGGCCGTGCTTCTCTTCCAATTTGCGTGTGCTCTTTTTAATTTTTCCTACGAATTGGCGGGACGGGACCTACATGTTTTATGTGGTATGATTTATTTACCAAATCACTACCGAGGGCGACCCCGCTTAGAAAAACCTTCTTCTAATTGAAAGAACTTATTTATAAAACGTTGATGCTGCTTTTCCCGGGGTTTCAAACAGGAGCGTCGCTCACAGTGGTCCCAAACACCAAGCTAGCAGGAAAAAAGTCAAAATTTTTGAACACAGCGGGAGAAAATATTTTGAAAGAGGTACGTTTGCAATTGTCCACAGTGCATAACGGTACAATTATTTCACCTCAACTCGTTGTAGTTGCTTCGATTTATTGCTTTTAACAGAGCAATTGAAATGAACTGCTGATCTTCATATAATAGTTGATTTTTAACAGCGCAAGTGAAGTGCGTGTACAAAAATACAAAAACTGTGTTTCAAATATTTTTTGGTGATAAGGTGAAAAACGTAAGTTTAAGAATTAATACCACTAAAAATATATGTTAAAAATCGTATTTTTTGTTGTCAAAAATGTATTTTTGTACATGTGAACCTCATCGTAAAATTTTGTTTTATTTTCCCAACTTCTATTAAAGTTTTAATTAGTAATCTACTCGTATCAAACTTTAGTTTTGCATTTATTGTAACCTGTGTGTTCTTTCATTATTGGCTGCCAAAATCTGCCTAAACACTCATTATTGCAAAATAAAAAATGTCGATCCAAAGGAGTGAACTTTTCAATGTTTGGTGTGGCGAAAAGCAGACCAATAAAAAAGAAGATGCTGTTTTAGAACATACTTATAATAAAACTGAAGTAGAGAATAGAGAAAATGAGGTTTTCCGCAATAGTTTGATGCGACCTGTCAGTGGGTTTTTATATATTTTAAGGGAGAAATGTACGCAGACCAATCGAACAAAACAAGTCTTTGAAGCTAACACTAAAAGTTGATTAGAATGAATGTTTGTTATCCCAAAAAAGTTTCGTTGAATGTTTCTGATCACGACACACCTTCAACGTCCCATGGGCGTCCCTCTGAGCAGTTTTTAGAAAAAGGCGATAGAGCGAAAAGAATGAAGGTAACACAATTAGTTGATAATTGGTCCATGGCGGAATTGACTTTTGCTGCTGGAACAAGTTTGAATAAATCTTGGAAGAGAAATGTTGCATACATTATAAGATCCATTGACTCCTCTCCAACTAGAGCTCAAAAAATTAAAGAACAATTGTGATCTTCTTCTAAAGGACCAATACCTTATTCCAAAGATGAAGCTTTAGCTTTGTATAACGACGGCAAGGTATGCGATGGATACGGCAAATTTGTACGTACAATTATATTCATGGTATTACATGCCGTCAAGTGTACACAAAATATTAATTCACCGTGCGGATATTATTAAACACGCTGCACTTCCAATTGGAATGTTGTCTGAAGAAGCTTTAGAATGTAGAAAACAAAGACTTAAGATATGTACGAGAAGGTCACGCACGCAAAACGTCTCGTGAAAATACCATATATGACCTATCTCACCATCTCCTGCTTTCATCGGATCCGATCATTTCATCATTTTCGTCAAACCCTTCTCATCGTTATCGTAGTACTGAGCCTTTAAGCAAAGACGTATTGTCACTGCTTTCAGATGTATCACTGGCCAATCCGAAAGTGGAATCGGAAAGTGAGGAAGATTCTGAGAAATTAATACAAAATTGAATTCTTAAGTATTTTCATTAATATTTTGTATACAATTTAAATATGTTTTAATAAACGTTAACTTTATATGGAGCGAAGAATTATATGTATATTTCCCATAAAAAACAATACACTTTCCATTTACCGAATCCGTTCATTTTTAGTTCGATTCTTTATTGTAATTAGTTCTTTGAATGTGCGAAATTTCATTTCGATCCATTCACGGAGAAGTAAGTTATGACTTTTTTCCGGCTAAATTGAGCGTTGGGACCACTGTGCGTCGGTGTGGTAGGCGGAGCATGTTACCACCACACCATGGCGGCCGCTACAAGTAGAAGAAGAAAAAATACCTGCATACCTGTTTTTCTTGTTTTGAAGGGGGGGCTATATAGTTTGAAAATAGAAAACAGAAAATTTCCCAGTATCTCCAATGAATACTTGCAACGGTGATGCCGCTTTATTAGAACTCTTTGTCAAAAACTGTGCATGTTTTCAGTGACAACCAGCACTACTGAGCAATCTTTTTCCCCAGCGGGTTAGGGGGTCAGAATATACCCGCGGTAGGTATGGCTGTCGTAAGAGGCGACTAAAATACCAGATTCAAGGGGCTGTGTAGCGCAACCCTTCAGGGTGCCAGCGCAACATATTGCTTCTCCAAACCCAATTGTCAACTTCACCTATAAGCGGCGAATCCTGTTTCACTAACAGACGAGGCTCTGGCGACCACAAGCTCCTCATGGAACTTGGGGTGGGGAGGGAGGGATGGCCTAAAGGTTTAATGTGGCCATATAAATCGTTCCCGAGATGGTCGGGCTAGCACCTTAATGGTTCTGTGTTACCGGAGCGTACCGGATCTGTATCCAGCAAAGGACCATCACATCGATAACACTCTCCAAAACCTTCGGGGAGTAACATTATCGCTACAACAACAACAACAACAGCAATCTTTTTCTACCCTGCGCCGAATAATGCCATATCTTTGCAACAGCATCATACAAGAGCTTTTGAATGTATTGGCTTTAATGCATATCTGTCAAAGTATTGCGGGAAAATGGACCAAAATGAGATACTGGAAATCTTCAGCATTAGACATGAAAATAATTTGTTTTTAGTAAAAATTGCATTTGTTAATTATTTTTTCACTTTCATAAGCCTTTCTATATACATATACAGTAGCTGACACTAAAATGGCAGTACCAAGTTTTTAACCAATTTCGTAGATATTTTTTTTCGATTACTTCTATAAATTTTTTTAAAAAAACCATGGCGGAACCATACAAGGTGGTAGCATGGCGACATTCAAACAAACATTAATAAAAATTCCATGTACTTTGTTTTTGTAATTGTATGGACTAATGTCAAAATCGTACTGCGGCAAAAGTTAGAGTGTCAAACCCTTTCAAAAAAATAATACTCATCTGATTTCCAGCTGTCACATGTATGGTACCGCCATGAATGAAACTATGAAAGCAAATCTCATAAACGATTTTGAAAAACTCAAAATTCAAGAAAATTTTACGAAAATATCGAACTTGTTATTTGAAGTTTTCTAAATTTATTTAAGTATGCAGTTTTGTAGCCAAATCAATTTAAGTCCAAAAAAGTAAAAATCATAGGTGTTTCAATTTTTTTGCGTTTCTGGGAAGGAGGAAATGCTATATGCACTGACCGGGATATATTTAAGCCTCACTGCGAGATTTTCCGAGTGTAAGACTCCCTTCTTCTATAAAGGGATACCCACGACTACTCTCACGCTAATGGGTTAGTCATCCGTCTTCTCGTTTACCGATAAGTATTGGCTCACATATGTGATGACCGTATCCCATCTGTAGAAGTTCCCGCAATCGAAGAAGATGGGGCGTACATTGTCTATTTTCCCACAGTACACGCAGCTCGGGTTATCAACCTTTCCCATTCTGTGCAGGTATTTACGGATGTAACCTCGTCCGATTAGAAACTGGGTCAGGTAAAAGTCTACCTTCCGTGTGGTCGTTTTCAACCATGGATTCAGTTCAGGGATTAGTTCCCTAGTCAAATTTCCTACGGTGCTGGTTAAGGTGTCTCAACACTCGCATTCGTTATGGGCAATATTTTTCTGAAGTGTCTAGCTGATTAGATTCCATATAAAAAATAGAACTTTTAGGAGGCCTGAACTACAAAACTGCATGCTCATATAATTTCATTAAACTATAAATATAATGTTCAAAGTTTGTCGAATTTTCGTAATATTTCCAAAACGGGTTTGAGATTGGTTTGCATAGTTTCAGTTACCAAACTCATAGTACTTAACTTGTACGAATAAACTTGAAATATATTACTTCTTGTATTTTCTGTCAGTTGTTATTGACCTTTTTCTCCGTTCTTTTTTATGCCCGCCGAAAAAAAATCTGGAACTAAAATCAAAGTCTTATTAAATGACATTGTTTCTTCATCTCTGGTTATGGGATGGATTTTATCGCGTTTCCTCGGTATTTATACTCTTTTCTTATTATAAGGTTTCTTTTCGGACGCGGTTACCTAACGGAAGCGAAGTTTTCTACCGAAGGGGCTAAAATAATTTTTGTTCTGACCACCATGGCGTGAAATTCTCCAAACAATACTCTTTAAAGAGGAAGCACTAGTATGAATGCGAGACATTGCACTCATGATGCTGGCTATAAAGTGACATATGTCAAATTATTTCTATATATGTGCTACATACAATTAAACACGAATGCCGCTGTCGTCAGATAAAATCCGGCGTCCTATTTATTTTATCAATAAAACCCAAAATAGAAGTAAAAAAAAGATGAATTAAGCCTCACTGTTCATTCAAAATTTGCTTCCAAAATTTCTCCCAAAATATCTAAAAAAAAACAAACAAAAATTCTATACATTTTTTCATACAGAGGTGAGCACTTCCGGTTTCAACTAAATAAAATCATTATTTCTACATGTTTTTTTAAATTATTCATATTGTAATGAAGTTTTTGATTATTCTGCACTTTTATTATAGTTCTAATCCCTGAACTGTAGACTAATTAACTAAATAACTCAGTTATTCCATACAGCAGAAGGTTATTTATTTATAACACTACTTTGGTAGTGGTTTCACAGTTACCCACGTACTTCACTGATTGCGTGTCAAAATCAAACTGTTTCATTATTAATCAGCTTGCGCTGCTTTTATACTCTCTATTGCCTTATTCGCATATTTCTCTAGGGGCCTATAGTTTTCACGATCAGCCATCTCGAACAGTTAATTCTTTATTTCTCATTTCTGCACTCATATTCGTGTTTGTCTCTTTGTTGCACGCGTATATGTGTGTGAGTGATAACTTGTTCGCTTTTTGCTGTTGTTTACATGTATGTAATACAACTTCAAAGCTCTTATGCGCTCTCACTGTTGCCTTCCATGCATACGTGTTTATATGGCTGATTAAAATGCGCCGTTTATTGCTGTGTACATGTATGTGTGTCTGTTTTCTTTTCCACTTCGCTCCTAGTTTTGCTGTTAACATGTATGTATGGCAGCTTACTTCGCTGTTTTTGTACATTTATTTCTAGAAGCATAGTGAGTTGCATAGTGATATGCAGGAGATATTGAGTTCAAACCTCAGCTCCTGAAAAGCTAGCTGATGAAGGAGTGAAATTTAGAAACACGTCCTAGTAACTATCGCCGTGTGAAATTTTGTAATTTTTTCTAATATACAGAACAAATATTGTGACTAATATTATCATTTCTAACTTGTAACTTGAAGCGAAGAGATTATTTCACATACACATATGTAGCCAGCAGATAAGAGCGAAGAAGAAAGAGAAATAATCACACATCGCGTTATCATCAGCTTAGAGCAGAAGCTGTTACTCATACATACACACGCATTTAACTAGAAGAAAAATATAAACTACAGATATAAATGTGTATAGCTAAATAACCAAGTATGAGATACAACAGTTACAGAAGGCACGTTCTTGAAAAGCCTATACAGGAGAAACAGGGCGAACGAGGCTAACTGAGAGTATTAAAGCAGCGCCGTGCAAGTTCGTTTGATTTCAACACGCTTTAGCGAACTACTCGGTTATTGTAATTGTGAAGTATTACTCCCAAAGTAGTCTTTACAAATGAGATATTGCTATACTGAATATTTGAGTTATTTATTCAAAATTCCAGGGATTCGAACGCTAGCAGAAGGTGCAAAATAAGCAGAATTTCCCAAAATTCGTTAGAATATTTTTTTCTTAATTTGTTTTTACTGTTTGCTATGATTTTTGTTTGTGACTGTTCAAAGTAAGGAAGTAGACAATGATCTTCAATGTAACCAGGCAAAATTGAAAACCATGATATTCGTGTAGTGACATTAGCAACAGTTCGTACTTGCCAACAAAATGTCTCTCATTAGAGTCAGCATGAATCACTGACGATGTACTTTAAGACTGTTACTCCAAATACTCCATTCCCGCTTTCGCTGGTGTTAAGGTTGCCAAGACCAACGTTGATGCAAAGTCGCGTAATGCTGGCATGTGCTTTTCAGTTCATTATAAAGGAGCGTTTATCCATACCGACCACAAATGCTGTCTGTTAAAGTTTTACACAAGCACTACTCCTACAATTTCATAATCTTTTCATTTATTAAGTATTTATTACTTTATTGTTTACTTCTCCTATGCCATCAACACCCACAGAACCAAGCGCACATACGCACCGTTCTCCCGATTGCAAAGATGACATAATTTTTGCAATTGCATTATTCCGTCAAAGTACAACTATGCAGTGACATTGAAGAAAATTACTACCCAGGGTAAACGTGCATTAAGCACACTGAAATGCTTTCACTTGCCACAGATCCATGAAACTGCCTCAGTCACAATGCAACGTTGACTTTATCAGTCCAAGGGGAGCTTTTCAATTTTTCTTCAGTTTGTGCTACATTGTGCTCGTAATCCGGTAATTAGTGATGTTGTGGCATATCGTTACATAGCTCATAGTCGCTTTTCCAACTGCTTGCATTGTATTGTTGTGTATGAGCTCTACTTAGATATTGCTAATTGCTGGATGGACTGGAACTATTTTCTTTCCCTTTGGCGCAAATGGTATGATGGAAGTTGACCTTGTGTACGGGTGGGTGTTTAAGTGTAGGTGTGCGTGATGCAGTTATGCACATTTCAAATGCATTCACTTTAATTAATTTTTTCCGACTTGAAATGACTAAATCTCCAGCGAATGCTACAATCACAAGTGAGAAGTCAAATGGAAAGTAATAACACGACACGGTCGAATGCGCACGGGCGTAAGTAAAAGCATTCTCAAATTGAATTAAAAGAAATTTCAATTTCAACTGCATTAATTGTGATCTGTCCAGTTCTTGTTTTTTTATTTTTAAAATGTTTTTTGGCGTTTTGCTCATTTCATATATTTAGCGCCGTTCTGTTTATTATTCACAGACCGACCAGTTCAATCTAACCTAACCTATCTACCGTCGCTTTCTGTAAAGTTCGCTTATTCCAAATTTTGCTAACATATTAGGTCGACGTCCTTACGCTTACGTTATACATGAGATAGCATAATATTTTATCACATCTGCAGGTATATCAATCGTACCGGCTTCCTGACTCATGCCGTGTCTTTCAGAAGGAGGTCTATGCTATTGAGAGACCAGCTAGGCAGCTGTAGAATGTACGGTTTCAGACACCATTGTAACGATATTTTTCGATAGCCTTAAAAGCGTTCGAATCCATTGTGCGGAGGTGTCGAGCCTCGCTTTAATTTATAAGGCATATAAAGGTCCCCCTTTGCTGGGTCCCGCGGCACAGCGATATTGAAGGAAATAAGTTTGCAGATGCGATGGACAGGAAAGGTTCTGAATGGGCAACTCCGTTCGACCATCTAGTGGATATCTCTTGAGGTAAATCAAGCAATATGAGATTAGGGCAACAGATTTGCTGTAGACCAAGAGGGTTGGTTGCGAGTTCTCAAGATCCTCAAGGCCATGTTAATATGAAAAAGAAACTACCTTCCCGGCAAGCTTACCAAATCTGGTGGTGGTGACAAAATCGATGGTGACGCATAAAAGCAAGCTCTTTCTGCAGATGCTGTCAGGATGACGAGGATGAGGAATCGACTCATGACTTTCTCTGGCAATGCAAGCAAGATGACTCAGACTTCTTGGCACACGGTCGAAAGTCTGGCAGAGGCTGAAAAGGTAGATCTTTCACTCGTACTGAAAATCATCTGAGAAAGTAAAGGGTTCGTTGAGGACCACTAGAAAATAATCTGTTTTGACGAATATACCACTACCTGCACGCATTTTAGGGCACTCGCAATGGACAAAAATGTCTGCAAGTAAGTATAGGGGACTTTCACGCATGCCCTCTTAACCTTACCTCTCAGTTCTAGTTCCTTTTTCATAAGGCTATGTTAAGAAAGAGCAAATTCTTTATACTCAAGTATATAGATGCACTTAAACCTATTATCCTTTATCAAACCACAGGTAATAGCTCTGGAGAGCCTTATTGTAGTTCAGCGCTACAGAAAGCAAAGATAAGAGGCGAGGAAGCTCAGGGTTCGATTGAACATGCCAGAAATAGCTTCCTCGACGTATTTCCGACGTCGTGGAAGCTGTCTTAACAGCACGAAACTTCGACCTGGTACATCTTAAACTAAACCAGGACAGCTGAATGGCTGATCAGGGCCACCACCTATAAATAGCAAAAACGAAGATAATCACCCTCACCAAAATGCGGATCCCCACTATCAGCAATATAATTCTGGGTATGAGGTTAGACTGGAAGCTCACCTCACCAGAGCAGGACGAGCCTGTATTCGCCCCTGCGCACACAGCTGGCTCCAGTCAGCCCACCGAAGAAGCGACTGGTGCGCCTTGTTGGATGGCCGTAACAGTTTTAGCGGTTAAGTCCCAGTTAAGTAATAAATTAAAAATGTCTAAGCGGCTATATCCGCTAGTATTTCTCTGGATAGGTAAGGCAGAAAATTCGAACTGCCTGTACTGCAGAAAATTAGACAATGTAGAGGAGGGGTAGACAAGATACTTTGGAACCTATCCCAGGGCAGTCTCAGTCTGCACGTATGTGAGACATAGGCCTCTCACCAATTGAACCGGCCAGACCAAGATGATTAAAGGAATTGGAATATCCGAGCGGTAGGTATTCCTGTCTCATAAGGCAACTTAAATTCACAGATCCAAAGGATCGAGGCACCATAACAGTCAGTAGTCGGTCTGTTTCAAGATGGGTTTAGTACCGGAGCTCAACTGACTCAATTCGGCAAGGAAGTCTTTCCATTTAAAAAACAACAATAGCATCAATCTTACTCCTTAAAGCTGCTTAGGTTAGGTTAGGTTATGAGGACGTGCGTGGGTATTACCCACGGAGACATTTTTGTCCATTGTGAGTGCTCTCAGTAAGTTTCAGGGCGGCGCCACATCCGATTAACCCCATTACCTCCTAGTGGTCCTCAACGAACCCCTTGCTTTCCCTGATTAATCCAAGAAGAAGCAAGATGTCCACTTTCCTAACCTCTGCCAAGCTGTCGTACAACCGTGAGCCCAGAAATCTGAGCCTTCTTCTTTGAAGCGCCGCACATCGGCAGGGAAAGTGTTAGATCGACTTCTCTTCCTCCTCATGCTGACAGCTTTTGCAGAGGGAGCTTGTTGGTATTCGCGACCGTCGGAGAATTGGTGCGATAGCACAATGACCTGTGATGACACCAATAAGTACCCTCACCGCAGATTTGTTCAGTTTGAGAAGGGAATCTGGTATCTTTCCTATCCAAGCATATCCATAAATACCTTGAGACTTCGCAGTCAACACTTTCGGTCCATAGCAAGTCCGTTGCCCTGTTCTCATATTCCTCGATTCTCCCCAGGAGATAACACAGCGGCGGTCGGACGGTGCTGTCCACCAGCTGCTTAAATCTTCTTCTGTCTAGTACCTAAAGTGAGATCTCTACCGACTGTTCTACATTGTCCGTCACCTTATCTGCAAGTAAATATTATACTCCGTGAACTACAAAAACAAAAAACTATTTGAGTAAGCCTAATTAACTTTAGTAAAACCAATATCATTCATTCAACAAAATGCTAAGACGCAGCATTTTGAGGAGCTCTGAGTTTAACGATACCGTGTCAGGTTACTTCAGATAAATAACACCAAGTCAGCGTAATCCACAAAGATTAATCTTGACAAAGGAAATACAAATTGAGTAAAATTCTGCATATATTGACAATCAACAAGGCGAAAGAAAAGAAATTCGAGAAGTTTGACAAAAAAGAATAAACTCCATTGCGCATACCTTTCGTGTTTTATTGTTTTTGTTAATACACTTCAGTTTGTCAGTGGTGCGACAAGTAGCGATTCCTATCCAAATGATTTTATGACCAGATGCGATGTTTGTATGTTTGTTTTTATGTTTGTATGTATGCGTGTAGATACTTATTGGTATATTGTGTAATTGGCATGCCACATGCTGATGCTAAATGTTGCATGGGGCAATATGCTGTTGGTTGTTATGTCATGCGGTGCTTAAGTCAAAGTGACAAGCTGAAACGACGCTTAATCTGCCGCGTAATCTGTCATAGCTGCGGGAGGGCCAAAGCTTCAACGAGCAGCAGCAATAACCAACCGATGCAGCAAAACTCATGAATGTCAACAATAATAAAACAACAAAACAAAAGTTGAAATGTAAAACAATAGCGATTCGAATAATTGTTATAATAAAATACAACAAAAGCAATGAGGTAATATTCGCAGGAGTAAATGCGTATGTCACCTAAGTACAGGAACTATACTCCCGCTTTAATATTTTGAGTGAAATTGAACTGTGACCACAACATCGATTTGTTTTTCCAATATTGACATTTATCCTCTTTACGTTATCCATCAGGCTAAAGAATTTGCGGACTTAGTGAGAGTGCAATTATACTGTAGCCATCATGCCTTAGAATTCCTTCTGCTTGAAAAGTCGCTTTCACAGATTTAGATTTAGGAGAAAATAAATCCAGAAATGTATAGCCAGTTGCGTTTTTATATTTGAGAAACACCAAAAACTTTATTTTCAATTTCTTCCGAGAGATTTTTATAAAAATTCCTTCACAAAAAATAGTTTCTTCACCCCACAGTCTTGCACAATCACGTAATAGGCATTGCACCTATTTTCCAAAAGGTGTCCACAAAGGTATTGTTTTCAAACCCACCTGAGCCCCATAGCCCCTAAGAAAATCACGGACTTCTAGAAACTCAGCGGAACTGAAGTTAATCCCACCTCTTATTATGACCACTAAGGAAGTACGTAGAAATACGTGACTCGATAAATCTTGTTTATAAAATCACTCAAAACTGTATTAACTAACCTTTGGAAAGTTGGTCGTAGGGAGTGGAAAAGGCAGTTTTCGATCGGCCTACTTGTTTAACAAGAATTTGGTGAAACCCTTTTGCCAAGTCCAAAGTTGAGAAACGCTGTGCCCGTCCAAGTTTGTCAAAAAGATTTTCAATATTCGGTATTGGAAATTTGTCATCCATTGTAATCTCATCAAGTTTTCTGTAATCATCAACAATTCTCCACTTTTTTTGTCCAGCAAGACCTGTTTTTTGGGCACGACCCAGAGAGGACTATTATAAGGACATTACCTTCCTGTATTATGCCTTGTTTCAACATATCTGTTATTTGTTTACTTACTTCTTGCTCATGATTTGAGGATATCTATAAATTTTATTATCACCTATTGTTTTAATTTCATGTTGTATAATTTGTAGTTGTAAGATCTGATTGATGTACTATCTAAAAGACAAAATCTTACTTTTACAAATAAGTTTAAATAAATAAATAAATAATATTTGTGTATGTCAGTTGCTGACCTGCAGTGCAGATTAATCCTGAAACTCATTTAATATTTTCTATAACGCATTTTTTTCTTCTAAATTCACTCTAATTTTAGCATATCGAGTTGATTTATAACATTTAAATTTTATTGATATTCTTTTAAAAATTCGATTTCACAATTATTTATAGTAATTATTTCTTTTTCCATATCTATAATAGAATTTAATGGCTTCAATATATTTTGCTCTAAAATTGCATCAAAATGTTTTCCTTTAAAACTGCATAACGTCCATGACATTGTTCCATCCCTATTAAATTCTTTAGGAAAACCTGTTATTATTTCCTAATCCCAGTCCTAGTCCGTCTCTGGATAATATATTACTCTGTACTAAAGCACTCATCAACAGCTTTCATTTGATATCCATATTATATAAACACTGTCTAGGCATTCACTGGCCCACGTTTTGGCCTATATCTCGAGACCCTAGTCACCCAGGAATATGAAAATTACCCTCTACTAAAGCATCATCAACAGCTTTCATTTGTTATCCATATTCTATAAACACATTCTGGGGGTACTCGGGTCCACGTTTCGGCCTATCTTGAGACCCTGTACGTCGATCGCAACCAAGCCTATGTAGTAACCACCGCGTGAGGTTTGCGCAACTTGTGTGAAAGTTTGAACAAAATCGACTGACGCATCTCTTCAAACACCGGCGACCAACTAACAGACATTTTAGCCTTTCTTTTTATATATATAGATTTTTATTTTTCACACTTCACTATAATATTAAAACGAAATGCCGATTTTCGTTGCTTTTGAAATTCGGCGTAAAAATTGCACATGGAACAACTAAAGACTCTCCTGAATTAAAAAAAAATGTTATAGTATCTCTAAATCGCGGGCCCCCTCAGAAACCCCCCACCCTCTCGGCGGGCCTGGTGATGTGCTATACTTTATATCATTTACTATAATATTTTTTTTATTTATAAGCACGTAGTTTAATTAAACACCAACCTATTACACGGAAGTATATCCGCACCTCTGAAAATGTGAGTGCCGGTGCGTATACGTAACATTTTATTATAACGTATAAACAAATAAAAAAAATTGCAATAAAATAATATTGCGACTATAAACTGAGATATAAACTATCCTATATTTCAAGTTAGATCAAACTACACACGGGGTGCAAAACAAATTCAAATTCGGTTCAATAGTTTAAACTCCATCGCACTTAAACATAGTAACACGTGATTTTTATATATTAAGATTAATCAATGGAAGTGTTCCTT
The DNA here is from genome assembly GCA_029619165.1 of Eurosta solidaginis. Classification (NCBI taxonomy): domain Eukaryota; kingdom Metazoa; phylum Arthropoda; class Insecta; order Diptera; family Tephritidae; genus Eurosta; species Eurosta solidaginis. The sequence goes on from JARSSU010006514.1 coordinate 21,941, forward strand.
GGAGGCGCTTAATTGAAAATTTGAAACCTCATTTCTTTTTGCCTCTTCTGCTTGAACATGATCGGTATCCATTCGTCCCACTTCATTTTTTTATAATTTGTATGATCATTACGTCTTTGATTATTAAAAAAATGTATTTCAGATTGTTTGAATTGTCGTGAATTATTATTTAAGATTTTTAAGAATTAATGAGCTTAACACCGATAAATGATAATTGTTTATTAAATTATTAATTTTGGTTTTATTGGGAAAAGCTGAAAAAAGGAAACAATTACTGGCATATTGCGATGGTAACATGTCGAAAACCGCCACGATCATGATCATCAGGTAATTTCGTAATGTTTTATTTATTTCAACAAGTTTCACCGGGAATCGAACCGGGAATCGAAATTGCCTGATGAGGACGTGGCGGCTTTCGAAATGGTACCATCGCAGTATGCCAGTAAATATTTCCTTCTTTCAGTTTTCCCCAATAAAGCCAAAAATAATAATTGAATAACAATTATCATTTATGGGTTGTTAAGCTCATTAATTCTTAAAAATCTTAAGTAAAATTGAAAACACCATTAAACATACAACCTGAACTTTTATTATTATTATTTTGTCCCAAGCCTGTACCGTCATTTCTGTTTGAGTAGCGTTGAAAATTTTGATTGACCGAATTAATGGGTTGTTGTTGTCCTCTACAATTTTGTCTATAGTTTTCGTTTTGAACATTTTGTTCATACGAATTATACCTGTTATTATTATTTGAATGTGGTTGAATTTTTTCTTTTGTAAATTTTAAATTATTTGAATAAAAAAGTATTTTCATTTCTTACCTTACTACGTATTAAAACCCTCAACTTCTAATAAGCTAAAAGTATGTCTTAACGTATTTATATTTCTATTATATTTCTATTGAGTATAATAGAAGCCAAGTTTGCATCAATGCTATTTAAAAAGATACGTAATATAATTTTTTCGAATTAAGCTCTAAAGGTTTATCAACATCATACTCGTATTTTTCATTTAATTTTGATGATTTTTCTAAAAGTAAATTAAAATAATCTACTATGTTAATATATCGAGCTGCAAACGCTTCTTGATTATTTTGATGATATGTCTCTCTTGTTCCAAATTTGTTTACTAAAATATCTTAAATTGCCACCCAATTCACATCTACAGGCAATGTTCTTATTTCATGTAAAGCTTTACCTTGTATTTTGTTAAGAATAACTCGCCGTAAAATATATTCATAAGCCGCTGGATTTGTATTCAGTATTCCAAGAATTGTATCCGCTGCTCTTAGAAATGAAGAAAGGGCATATGTTCCATCTCCCCTACACTCATGAATTCTGGGTGCATCTTCGATGACATCATTGATTGAAAGTTGAAACGTTGATATCGATGCCGTATTTAAAGATTTATTTCGCGCCATTGTTCGATATTAGCGAATAATATGTGAAATAACGTAGCTAACGATCAACGCAGAATATTTGTAGACTGAAAGAAAAAGACTGGTAAAATCAACCGAAATACGGGTCAATTCAACCGAAATTTCTGTCAATTTTTATCCATCCCAACAAGATGTTTAATCAACTGCGCACAAATCGTTGATTCGTAATTGACCGTTTTAGTAGGCAAATGAACAAAAAAAAGTTATTGCAACAGCTTTGTATGAAAGTACCTATGTTGCCATATAAATAAATAAATGTAAGGCGCGATAACCTCCGAAGAGATTTTAGGCCGAACTTCTCTTCCAATTTGCGTCGTGCTCCTCTTTAATTTTCCTTACAAATTGGCGGGACGGGACCTACTTGTTTTATGCCGACTCCGAACGGCATCTGCAAGGCATATGAGTTTTCACTGAGAGCATTTCATGACAGAAAGAAATACGCTCGGAGTGCTTGCCGAACACTGCCGAGGGGCGACACCGCTTAGAAAATTTTTCTTCTGATTGAAAAAGTTTGTTTCTAAAATTTTGATGTTGCTTTGCACGGTGTGTGAAGCCAGGGTCTTCGTTGTGGTAGGCGGAGCACGCTACCATACACCACGGCGGCCGCCATAAAAATACGTAAATATGTGAATACATAAATTCGCATGCTGCTACATATACACACATATGAATATAGAAAATGAAAATAGTAGTCACAAAACTGATTCTCAATTCTTTCAGTTGCAGCTCAGCTCATTCTCAATTTCTTCTCTCGCATGTAGTTGCCACACTTGATGTTTCGAACACAAATTGTAGTATAAATGTTTGGCGATAACATTTAAAAAATAGAACTTGTAAGTTATAGAAAACGATTTCCAAAACAACTCAAACTTTTATTTTGTCGGAAAGATCAACATTCAAAAAAGATGTTTTTTTATTATCTTTTTAGATTCGTTCGCGTGAGTGAAGATTCATAAAAACTTGAACAAAATGTTACTAACTTTGGAAAAATCCTGTTCATTCAAGCAAAGCTTTTGCAACAAGAGGGCGCAATTTTGCATTTCGCTTGATCGATAAGTTGCAAAATTGTACCCGATAAATAGGTGTCACCGGTATCTCATAATTTTTTGCACAGTAAATTTAAAAAAGGGTTTTTCGTTTTGTATTGATAACTGAAAAACTATTTTTTTGTTGTTTTCCCATTTTGTGTATGTTTTTTTCGATTCGATGGTTTTCTTATATTGGTGTTTTTTTGTAACAAGTGGCACCATCGTCATAAGTACAAAGTAGAGAGCGCAGTGAGCGTAAAATTCTCTTTGAAATTTGCTCATGCATTGACAGTTGATCGCCGTTGAAATGACCTGTAAGATCAGTTGTGTTAACAGAAAAATCAGTTAGATTGATTAGGAATCTGTCAATTTTACAAAAAATTTTGATAAAATTTAGTAGCCTTGAATGTTGCAATTAATTAGATTAGTTGAGCTGAAAGGCCGCGGTTAATGAATATAACTTCCTTTTGAATTTAAACAAACCAAAGGAAGTTTCATTCATTAACCGCGGCCTTTCAGATCAACTAATCTAATTAGTTTACAAAAAATGTTTAACTTAAGAGCGACAATTTCTCTTCTGTTTAAATGACTAAACAAATTTCTTCGATTAACAAAGAACTCGTTCGAATTAACCATAAATCGATCAATTTCACCGAATCTCCGTTAAGTCAAGAACAACAGAACCGATTTGTTGATTTTAATAGCACCATTTCTTTCAGTGCAATATATGTAAATCTCAAAGAAAATTTTATTTCTTTTTATTGAGGGAATAAGTGACCCAATGCAGATTTAATATATTTTATTGATAAATTACTAAATATGAGAAGCATTTTTCATTGCGTATTTTTTTTAAACTACATATTTTTTTCACAGCTATATTAATTTTTATACTCAGTTGAGCAGAGCTCACGGAGTATATTAAGTTTGATTGGTTAACGGTTGGTTGTACAGGTATAAAGGAATCAAGATAGATATAGACTTCCATATATCAAAATCATCAGGATCGAAAAAAAATTTGATTGAGCCATGTCCGTCCGTCCGTCCGTCCGTCCGTTAACACGATAACTTGAGTAAATTTTGAGGTATCTTGATGAAATTTGGTATGTAGGTTCCTGAGCACTCATCTCAGATCGCTATTTAAAATGAACGATATCGGACTATAACACAGCCCACTTTTTAGATATCGGAAATTTCGAAAAACGGAAAAATGCGATAATTCATTACCAGAGACTGATAAAGCGATGAAACTTGGTAGGTGAGTTGAATTTATACTGCCGAATAGAAAATAGTAAAATTTTGGACAATCGGGCGTGGCACCGCCCAATTTTAAAAGAAGGTAATTTAAAAGTTTTGCAAGCTGTAATTTGGCAGTCGTTGAAGATATCATGATGAAATTTGGCAGGAACGTTACTCCTATTACTATATGTATGCTAATAAAAATTAGCAAAATAGGAGAAGAACACGCCCACTTTTTAAAAAAAAATTTTTTTTTAGTAAAATTTTAACAAAAAATTTAATATCTTTACAGTATATAAGTAAATCATGCCAACATTCAACTCCAGTAATGATATGGTGCAACAAAATACAAAAATAAAAGAAAATTTCAAAGCGGACGTGGATCCGTCCTTTTCATTTAATTAGTCTAGGATACTTTTATGCCATGCGTCTAACACAAATTTACCAATCCTTGTGAAATTTGGTAGGGAGCTTAGATCTAGACGATAACTTACTTCTGTTAAAAAGGGCGAAATCGGTTAAAGCCACACCCAGTTTTTATACACAGTAGGCCGTCTGTCCTTCCGCTCGGCCGTTAACACGATAACTTGAGCAAAAATCGATATATCTTTACTAAACTCAGTTCACGTACTTATCGAACTCACTTTGAATTGGTATAAAAAATGGCCGACATCCGACTACGACCGCGCCCACTTTTTCGATATCCAAAATTACGAAAAATGAAAAAAATGCCATAATTCTATACCAAATATGAAGAAAGGGATTAAACATGGTAATTGGATTGGTTTATTGACGCAAAATATAACTTTAGAAAAAACTTTGTAAATGGGTGTGACACTACCATTAAGTGAAGAAATGAAAAAGTTCTGCAGGCCGGAATAAAAAACCCTTGAATCTTGGCAGGAATACTGTTCGTGGTATTCATATATAAATAATTAGCGGTATCCAACAGATGATGTTCTGGGTCACCCTGGTCCACATTTTGGTCGATATCTGCGAGAACGCCTTCACATATGCAACTATCAAGGCTACTCGCTTTTAAAACTCCTCATTAATACCTTTAATATGATACCCATATCGTACAAACATATTCTAGAGTCACCCCTGCCCACCCTTTATGACGATATCTCAAAGGCTACCCACCTGTACAACTACCACCACTCCCTTTTAAAATGCTCATAATACCTAATTTAATATTCATATCGTACAAAGAAATTCTAGAGTCAACCCTGATCCACCTTTATGGCGATATCCCTAAATGGCGTCCACCTATATGACTATGCCACTCCCTCTTAAAATAATCTTTAATGCCTTTCATTTGATACACATGTCATACAAACACATTCCAGGGTTACCCTCGGTTCATTTTCCTACATGGTTATTTTCCCTTATGTTGTCACCATAGCTCTCAGCTGAGTATGAAATGTTCGGTTAAACCCGAACTTAACTTTCCTTACTTGTTTTAATCAAATTTTAACAAAAAATTTAATATCTTTACAGTATATAAATAAAGTATGTCAACATTCGACTACAGCAATGATATGGTGCAATAAAATACAAAAATAAAAGAAAATTTCAAAATGGGCGTGTCTCCGCCCTTTTTCATTTAATTTGTCTAGGATACTTTTAATGCCATAAGTCGAACAAAAATCTAAATATCCTTCTAAAATTAGGTACGAGCTTAGATTCTATGACGATAACGGTTTTCTGTGAAAAAGGGCGAAATCTTTTGAAGCCACGCCCAGTTTTTATACACAGTTGACCGTATGTCCTTCCGCCTGGCCGTTAACACGATACTTGAGCAACAATAGATATATCTTTACTAAACTAAGTTCACGTACTTATCTGAACTCACTTTGTGTTGGTGTAAAAAATGGCCGAAATCCGACTATAATCACGCCCACTTTTTCGATATCGAAAGTTACGAAAAATGAAAAAAATGCCAAAATTCTACACCAAATACGAAAAAAAGGGATGAAACATGGTAATTGGATTTGGTTTATTGACGCAAAAACATAACTTTAGAAAAAAACTTTGAAAAATGGGTGTGACACCTACCATATTAAGTAGAAGAAAATGAAAAAGTTCTGCAGGGCGAATCGAAAGCCCTTGGAATCTTGGAAGGAATACTATTCGTGGTATTAGTATATATAAATAAAATAGGGGTGCCCGACAGATTATGTTCTGAGTCACCCTGGTCCACATTTTGGTCAATATCTCGAAAACGCCTTCTCATATACAACTATCACCACTCCCTTTTAAAATACTCATTAGCACCTTTAATTTGATACCCATATCTTACAAACAAATTCTAGAGTCACCCCTGTTCCACCTTTATGGTGATATCTCGAAAACGGCGTCCACCTATAGAACTAAGGCCCACGCCCTTTTAAAATACTCATTAACACCTTAGTTTGATACCCATATCGTACAAACAATTCTAGAGTCAGCCCTCGGCCACCTTTATGGCGATATCCCTAAATGGCGTCCACCCATAGAAACTATGGCCTACTCCCTCTTAAAATACTCTTTAATACCTTCCATTTTATACACATGTTATACAAACACATTCCAGGGTTACCCTAGGTTCATTTTCCTACATGGTTGATTTTCCCTTATTTTGTCTCCATAGCTCTCAGCTGAGTATGTAATGTTCGGTTACACCCGAACTTAGCCTTCCTTACTTGTTATTATATAAAATAAAGGTGTCATTAACTATTCCCTATAAGTAATGATATTGTCGAGAAGTAAAATTAAGCTATCGATATATGTACATATATTTATGAGAATAATGAAATAAATAGTAATAATAATATGCTTCTTCCAGCAGGAATTTCTAAAGGCGCTGTTGCATGCTGTGGGAAGCGTTCCACCAAACGACAGGCATCGCAGGCAATAGCTTCTCCAAATTCATACAATACAAGTCCCAGTAAGTGCTTCTAGGGCTTCTAAAAGTTTATTTTACTAGGACTTATCGGTGATCTAGGAAAAAATGCACTTTAAGAACCCTCCAATCCAGTAGTTTTTTGTTCGTTAAATAAAATGGAAGATCAGAAGGTTGTCACAGTATTGTCACAGTAACGATGAAATAAAAAGCTGAGACTTAGGAAAATTATCGAATTCTCTTTTTCACTCGTTTCTCATTAAACATCTGTCATCGCAAGTACTTTTATCGTTGTTTATGTTAATTTTGACCAGGACCTGTTATCTGTTGCAAAACAACGGTCATAAGGTCAATTGTACCAGAATTTTACGTTTATTCTTCTTCATATATTTTCCTCAGCGTTTTTTCACAGAAATGGATTATGTTAAGAATGTATATCCTTGTCATTTGTTTAGTTTTGTTGTTATGTTTATGTGTTGTAATCGATTTTCTTACTTATATATGTTGTTGTGAGTTTGGTTTTATGGTTGTGAGTTTAATTGTTGCAGCAGCCTCTTTTATGCAACCTCTTTATGCTGTAAGTAAAGCTGTCACTTGGGCAGCAATTTGAGTGCTTTCCTTTCGATGGCTTCTTACATTTGTCTATGCTCTTTGCATGGGTGTATGTCAAGTCACCGGGGCTGCTTTCCTCTGAGATTGATTACGATGATATCTTCATTCAAATTATCGAAAGTAAGTTTTATATATTATTCAAAACTTTCTTAGATTATGGTGATCCATGTACTGAAAGTACTGCAAGCTCTGCAGGCTTGCAGGTTGTAGCGGCAATTAACAGTTTATGAATGGTTGACTCAGTATATCCAACTTAACTTTTTTTAACTAAATCCAGTAATTAAAACATTGTCAAGCTTTGTATCTTACAAAATGGAGTACCCCATTCTCTCGTGCAAACAAGCATTGGATAAACATCACTCAGGTCGGACCAGGCATCTATGTATACTACGTTACCAATCATAAAGGGATAGAATGTTTTGAAAATTCGAAAAAGGAAGAATTGGCTGCATTCAGTGAATTGACGGGTGACGCGGAATTCAAGGGTTGAAAAGCGCAATAAAAAAGCTTTATGAAACTAGGGAGTGCGGGGCGGGATGGTATAGAAGGTTCAATGTGGTCACATAAATCATTCCCCGAGATGGTCAGGCTAGTATCTTAATGGTGCTTTGTTACCAGAGCGTACCGGATCTGTATCCGGCAAAGGACAATCAACACCAGTAACACTCTTAAAGCTTATGATGGGCATACCTAATGTAACTGCCTTTTGGTTTCTTATGTATATACATAAAGTAGGCCTCGTCAGTAACAGCGTATGTAGGGCAGATTCGGGCTGCAGGAAGAAAACTGTTAAGAAATGTGATGACAGAGTTGCCAAATCCAGGTTCTAGAAAATTTCTAGTAATTGCCAAGAGGACGGCATTATTTTATAACCGAATTTTTGTTTTGAGTTTGGTCGTGCAACTAATTCTGTAACACTAACCGAACTTATCCCATGTTAACAGTTGGTATTGTATTCATATATGAGAGAAGAAGTGAATGAAGACGGACGTGTTTTTATTTGACCCGTGTCATTTTTTATTTTCTTGCGCAATTGGGCTTTTAATTTTTAATCTGTATTGTTAAATAACA
>JARSSU010006515.1:0-10587 GCA_029619165.1 Eurosta solidaginis
GGTCCAAACCCAGCGCACTACGTTTGTCAGGATATAGATTTTCTTCTATACTTAAGACAAGCATGCCTTACCGATGGCATATTCTTAACCACCTATACCCACTTGGGGAAAACCAGTAAAAGCCAATCGAAACATTTCGAGGCTTCAGACAAGGTGACTCCCTATCACGCGATTTCTTAGCCTGACCCAGAGGAAGATAATTCTAGCAGCAAATATAAACTGCGATGGTACAATATGTTGTCCATCCACTGAGTTTCGAGAGACTGGTGAAAGCAGATTTGAGCTCCCTGGGTGCTATCAGTTGAAGTCAGTTATCGCGAAACAGGAATAACTGGCGCGATTTGTTACACAAGGGCTAAGAATTCCGACTTTATAAGAATATTATATGTACGAATCGCACATAAATTTTGTTTGTATAGAAACACAATTTGGACAGAATTAACGCACTTTTTTGGTGAGGCAGTTTGCATGTAATATAACAAAGGTCCTCGGTTCAAAAAAATTTTTAAAAAAATTTTTCAATTAAAAAAAGATTTTCTAAACGTGCAAACATTCCGAGTGTAGTTCTGTTATGAAAAACCTTCTCAGTGAAAAGTCATCTGCCTTGCAGCTGCCGGTAGGAGTGGCCGTAGGTCGCGCCCCGCCATTTGGAAAAACTTAATACGAGCACGACGCAAATTGTAAGGGAAGCTCCAGCTAGATGTCCTCGGCTGTAAATCGCGCTAAGTATTTTGTTTTATTCTATTATTTACTTCCCTAAGTAAAGATACATACTTACATCAAATTTTTGTTCATACCTTATATATTGATTTTGTTGGCTCCTTGAATAACCACTTGTCCACCTCGTAGCTATCATTGTACGGTATGACGCGCATTGATATACCCAAATAACCATAACGTACGAAAATATTGATGGCTTTGCCAATACGCAATTGTGACTCGCGAGTGCCGCCTAAGGAAATGTGAAATGTGCAAACTATGAAAATCCGTGCCAACAGCCAAAATAGTCCATTACTAAGGTTCATCGCTCATTCGGCGTAACGTTTACATAGAAACGTTTGTGCAACAAACCAAGTAACTGTAAAAAATTTAAATTAAACTAGATATAGGTCATAAAAAAATGTTTGAGGAATATTAAGAAAAAAATAAAAAGTTTAAATTTTATGGAAAAGTGATCAGCCACGCATACATAATTCAGTTTAAGGTCACGTCCGAAACAATTTGTGCCTACGCTGCCTAAAGTATTCCAAATTTGGCAAGCAACCCGTCAAATCATTTTGTTAAGTATTGTATATTTTTTTATCATCATTAACATTCATATCATTTGTTCACATAAAGCCACGGATATTGCTACTTCATTTTCCTTTAAAAAAAATAATAACCATAATTGGCACTAATAAATTTGAAATTCGTCTAAACCAATTCAATCGTAGCAAAAAGTACGGATTTGCTTTCTAGTAAAAAATGTGCTTACAGGTTTAAATTATTATTTATATTTTGACAATCAAAGGAGCATTCCACGGTTGGTACGGAATAAACCGTACGTATTTTTAAAGTTTTCTTCCTCAACTAAAGACGAACCATAACTTTATCAAATAAAAAGAAAATTCAGTTTCCGAATTCCTTAGAAGTACTTTCTTAAAAATATTAAGAAATTTTATCGACTAAATTTCGTTGGCTTCCTGTTATAGAGAAAAAAAATACACCTTTGTTCCCGAAATTGAGTTATCGATATCTGCAAATGCGAATCCTACCGAAAAATATCAATTGAATGCATCCCGCGCTTCGTCCTTTTGGTTATTCTCTACGTCTAATAAAAACAAACATTGCGAAGCCCTGTGGAAAATGGAATCAAAAGGTAAATTTTCATACACGGAAGGTAAATTTTTCCTGAGAAGGGCAGTTGATTTACGACTCACACAATCACACTTATTTTAGCTCTAACACTGACTTTGCTTTCGCTTGTAGCAATTGCTTACGAAGCATAAAAAATTTAATTCTATATGCCATATGTAAGCATTTTTTAAGAAAGTTGCCAGACCAATACGTTCACTAGTGTTCGACGTTGCCTCTTTCCAAAATTTAGAAATTTGGTTCATAGTATGTATGCATGATTGGTAAAGACAACTCGAAACAACAATCCTGAAGCTTTTAATTTACAAAATCTGCCCGACCTCTTTGTTACGAAATTTTCGAAAGTGGATTAAATTTTTTTAAACCAGAGTTCAGTCTCAACTTGAATACTATCTTATTTGCAAAGCTCCCATTCCAATATATCCTATTGGCTTGGGGCTATGAACCCAAATGTGCTAAATTTAATATTAAACTGTGTTTAGTTCAATATGTATTGAAATGGCACCTAAAATACTCAAGCAATCACGATGTACTGAAAAGAAGACGAAGGATCACAAGTTTCGTTATCGGCTTCACAGAACTCGTAGAGCTATTTTGAATATATCGACATAAAAGTTGGCCCAGGTTTGTTAAAAATGTGTCTGCATAGTTTCGAAGACATCATTCAACATTTGGTCCGAGGGATGTAATAAGAAGTAGCTTCCATGTCTTATCTTGACCGGTTTCATCGATTTGACCATATTAAGCACACATGGTTCAAGCGCGGCGCTGTAAAGTGTCGAAGAATTTTTGTAGGTCTTACAACCTTAGACTAAGAAAGTTGCTTCTATCATTAAAAAGAGAGGACTGTAGACTCATGACGGGTATTCTGATTGGACACTGCCTTCTGACGTCACATGCCTTTAAATTAGGCTTGGTCAGTGAAAGCAGATGTAGGAAGTGCGGGTTGGAGGAGGAAACGATCGAGCACGTTCTGTTCGCATGCCCTGCGCTTGCCAAGCTAAGACTCCAGCAAGTGGCTTAAGTCCTAGGAAGCTTCAAGTATTTGCCAAGAGGACGAAGTTATTTTATAACATAGGTCCTGGTTTTTGATAGGGTTTTTCAGTTTGATCTTTAAAACAAACTTCTCGTAACACTATGGACTCATTCAGTGTATGTGAGGTCCTCATGGACCGGTCAGTTAAACCTAACCTAAGGACACATGTGGAGCCAAGAAGCTTTTATAAAATATTGCTATCAAACTACAGGTAATGAAGAGGTATCTAAGTAAGGGTGGCTGTAATATTGTCTACTATTTAATGGGTATTCTCCGCGGAACCGGTAAACATTTCTATTGAACATGTGATGGGCAAGAGTCTTGTTCCGTCTTTTGCTTCGTCAGAAGTGGCTTTGGCCGAGCTAAGCGAAAGAGAGAACTGTTGTACTCCTAGACAATTCGTCTAAGAAAATTAAAAATAGGCTTGAGAGAAGGACTGATGGAAATTGGTTAAAATTAGCAACAAAATCATTGCAGGAAAAGTCATTATCAGCATAAATTGGCAATGCATAGAAAGTTAGGCAACACATCCCTGCTTAGAGACAGCTCTATGAACTCAACGGAGGCCTTTCGAGTAGAGCTTGCGATTTGTCGAATTTTTTAGAAAAGGGATTTCTCGCGAGATTCTGGAAATACTCGGAAGACTAGCGAGCTTTCTCGATATTCAATTTAATCGGTGCATTGGTAATATTATTCTTTTGAAACATAAGCGACAATTTCCACAAAACCACAAGGATAAAACAACGGAGTGTATATCTACTGCTATGTGGAATATTACCTCATCTTGGCTGCCGTTTCTACAACGCTCTATCTCAGAAAAGCGCTCTTTTCAGAACTGGTTTCAAAAACGCCCTATCTCATAATTAGGTTGAAGAACTAGGCCGTTCTTTAGAATTTTTTCATAAACGCCCTATTAAATTTAAAAATGTAGTGAATTTGGGCTCAGATTGAGTTCTGAAATAGGGCGTTTTTCTAAAGATTTTTGAAATATAGCGTTTTTGAAACGATATTCCATTCATTTGTCGAAATAATACTGCCAATGCAGCGACTAAACTAAAAGACGTAAAGCTCGCGAGCTTTGCGAATATTTCTAGATTCGAGAATCTCGCGAGAAGCAGAGTTATCGATTTTACGAATCTCGAACTTCTCGCTTATGTTCAAGAAGAAATCGTAATCTCCACTTTCGAGTCTTTGCTGCTACATTCGGGTGTCGATGGGAGCACTTTCTGGGCCATAACGTATTCATCCATTCACCTGGCTAGCCAAGCGTGAAGTTCATAGAACTCATAATTTTCATCGGTACACGTCGTTGGAAAAGAGTATAAATCTTCCGGTGAACATAAGAAGAACTGGGTTGTAGTAAACATCATTCACACATGCAGGTCATATAGAACGATACGTAGTAATGAAGGCTTATACACAAACGGTCACAAAGAACATGAACTAGTAAACATTTGCATGAATTTGTTCGCTACGGCATATTTTAATGTGAGAACAAGATTCCAAGGTAAAACTCTACATCGGCTGTTCATAAAATAAAAAGCGTGACGTATTTCCTTCATGCACACTTCTGCAATCGAAATGACCCTCGGCACGCGGAAGTAGTATCATAGCTTCTAAACTAACATTTCCAGTTGTAAATGAGAATGCGTCAGATATAAGTGCGAAAGCGTCATATGGAAATGAGAATAGTCAATTGTAAATGCGAAAGCGTCACTTCGGTATGAGAATAGTCACTTGTAAATGAGAAAACTGTACATGAAATTTCGAAAGCGTCAATTGCTATTGAGAATAGTCAGTTGTAAATGAGAATATTGAATTGTAAATGCGAAAGCGTCATTTGGAAATGAGAATTGTCAATTGTAAATGCGAAAGCGTCACATGGAAATGCGAACAGTCACTTGTAAATGAGAATAGTCAGTTTTAAATGAGAATTGTGAATTTTAAATGCGAAAGCGTCATTTGGAAATGAGATTAGTTAATTGTAAATACGAAAGCATCATTTGGAAATGCGAATAGTCATTTGTGAATGAGAAGACGTCATTTGAAAATTAGAAAGCGTCAGTTGTAAATGTGAATAGTAAATTGTAAATGCGAAAGCGTCATATGAAATGAGAATAGTCAGCTATAAATGAGAAAGCCATCAAATGAAATGCCAAAGCGTCATTCGTAATTGAGAATACGTACTCAGTTATAAATAAGAAAGTATCACTTGAAAATGCGAAAGCGTCACATGCAAATCAAAATAGTCAGTTGCAAATGAGAAAGCAGATCCAAACTAATTACTTAAATAACTTAAAACCGTGGTTAGATTTTAGGATGGTATTTAACCATTACCTACTGTACTTCACTAAAATAGCACTAAGTATTAATAAGGCTTTGTTTATTATTCCCATTGTGTCCCACGGACTTCGGACTCCTTATTTATACTTTTATATAAACCACTTTATATTATACTTTTACATAAACCGCTTTACGAATAGAAAGTGTATGCAGCAAGTAAGTTATAATACATATTTGAATTTATTTGTATCGGTAACTGACCAAATAAAACTTATAACCGAAACTTTTCGAGCGCTACCAAAATGGAGTTTAAAGACAATTGTGCTGCGTGCATTAATAAATGCAAGTAAGTCCGTTGTTCGTCTATTACCATGAGGGCATCTCTTTCATGGGCAGTGCATTGAACACATACCAATTTGTAGTTATTGCCATTGCTCGATATACTATTAATACACGTTTATTTAAATCCAATGTTTAAAGTATTGAATAAACGAATTTCGCATTTTAAATTGACAATTTTTATTCTTAATAACTTTCGCATTTTCACTTAATGCTTTCTCATTTAAAATTTACTCACTTTACTCATTTCTATATAACGATTTCGCATTCACAATTGACTATTCTCATTTCCAAAAAACTCTTTCGCATTTTTAAGTTATACTTTCTTATTTATAATTGACTACGTATTCTCAATTATAAATGATGCTTTCGCATTTTCGTTTGATACCTTCTGATTTAAAAGTGACTATTCTCATTTAAGTATAATGATTTCGCATTTACAATTGACTATTCTCATTAAAAGTGACTATTCTCAATTACAATTGACGCCTTCGAATTTTCAAATGATGCTTTCTCATTGCAAGTGACTGTTCTCATTTCCATGTGACGCTTTCGCATTACAATTGACTAATCTCATTTCCGAATTACGCTTTCGCATTTACACTTCACTATTCTCAATCACAACTCACTGTTGTCAATTACAAATGACGTTTTTCGCGCATTTACAATTGACTATTCTTATTTGCAATTGACTATTCTCATATCGAGTGATGCTTTCGCATTTACAATTGACTATTCTCAATTACATATAACGCTTTCGCGATTCTAGCAGGTGTCTGTAGATATGTGAGCAGCCGTCGGTGTCTATTTTATAGTTAAGTCTATTGGTGTGTTTGTTATATCAGAGAGGATAGATAGAATAAGAGACGTCATTTCAATTTTTATTTGTAATGTACCTGATTGGCGGTATTAGAAAATTGCTCTGCACATTTTTAAGAAGTTTTATGTTAATATATATTGTAATTGTTGGAAAGAGGATGAATTGCTTAATTAATACGATCCTTTAAACTATCAAACATACCTCATGAAAATGGGTAGAAGCAATTTAAAATTACCCTTCAAATGGGACATTACAAATAAATTTCGCAAAAAGCATGAAATGACGTCTCTTATTCTATCTATCCTCTCTGGTTATATGGAGCATTTCTAAAGTGAAGCGTTTTTTGTATTTTGCTCTGTTTGAAGTATGCTCACTGCTTCGAATCTGGTTGATGGCCGCTCTCTGTACAATGGGCCGCAAGTACAGCTTTTTGCGTGTTACTAGCTGCTCTGCATTTATATTAGATCGGTGGCCTGATATCCTCGTTTTCAATTATTCTTAGTTGTACCTACATACTCTCTGTTACATTTATCGTTTTCATTTCCAGCTCATGTAATTTGTATACATGTTGTTTTTGTCTAATAATGCTACTTTACCTTTTCATATTGTTGTAGAAAATATTCGTCGTATAGGCTGGTTTATGTGCATTTTTATGTTTTCCTTGTCATATATGTCGGACATTTTAATCTGTCGGAGAAGCCTGGTATATATAACATCGATTTGTACTTGCAGTTGTTTCTTCTCCGTTTTTGGGTATTTTTATTTCACTGTAAGCTTTTATCATCCCCGTATAATTCCTCGAGGGAAGTCATTCATTTTAGTATATTTGCTATTTTTCTTTTGTTTTCATGGTGGAACACTGAATCACTCGTGTCCAACACCTTCTCAATAAAGTTTTAGTTCAAAGCTACATGGCGAAACGATGGACGCAGATTAGCAAATAAAAACATATATGTATCTATGTACATATATAAATAGGAATGTGATTATATACATAGAATGGTTTATTTAATTAATATTGTTAGTTATTACAAACTAAGCTGGATTGTTTATTATTGTTGTAGCCCCCCTGATGAAGATCCTCCGAATGTGATCGAAATATATTGGGAAAATAAAAATCAAATCGTTTTATTACTTTTGACCTAGAGCCGGCAAAATAAAACTTTACATTTAAACGTATAAAGGGTCGCTAAAAAGCAAATATTAATAACGCTTTTGCATTTACATCTAACGGTTTCTAATACACAACTGACTAATCTCATTTACAATTTACAATCTTATTTTCAAATTACGTTTCTCATTTTCAAGAAGCTATTCCAATTTTCAAATGACGTCTTTCCTCATGTTTATAGAAGTAACATATTCTCATTGCCAATGACGAGTATTTCTCATCATCTACAACTGGAACGTTTGTTTTGTATATGTATTGTAGTAACACTTTGCACGGAGGTTTGTTCTACCGCATATTTTAATGTCACGAGAATCAAATACCAAGGCGTACACTACATGAAAACAGCTGTTCATAAAAGCTAACATGGCGTGACAGTATTTACTCTTCATGTACACTACCTGCAATCTCAAATGACCTCGACACGTGTGAAATAGTATCATAGCTTCTAAAACTAGTTGAATAAGACTGAAATAGAGTTACTAAAATCATAAATGAAACTGTTTAAAATACAAATTTTAATATCCTTTAGTTGATGGTATCTAACTTTTGTTCTTTATCTAATTGCTTGAGTTCAAGAAATGCCTAAAACAAAGCAAAGGCCCAAGGTGATCAAACTATGATTGTTTACACTAGACCACTTAACAAATATGTCGTATATGTTACATGCAAAATTATTTCAATAGTATGAACATTAAAATTGACCGTGAATATCGCGGTGTTTAAACTTGATAAGCGATGAGCCATCGACAATGGCATTATCGTCACGATCAGTTTTATTAATTGTACACATAACGCTTTATAAGCGTAATTGAAGAAGATTGTCTAATAAAACAAGTCAAATCAAAGTTAGAGCGTACGCGCAAACCTTTTTGTATGTAGAGAAGAAAATCCCGAAATTCCAAATCACGTTTGTTTGAAGAAGTTGCGCTTTATTGAAAAAATGAGAGAATGAAAATTTAAAAAATGTGACACAAAAGTCACAAGTTCAAAATCCAGTTCGCGTGTTTTGTTTCGCCGTGAATTATACGAACAGATTTCTTGAGTGATTTCAAAAAAAACAAGTAGGACGGGACTGTCTTCGCTGTACAGAAGACTTCATACCCTTCTGAAGGGCTTAACAGTAATTTGATCCATTCGTAATCTTCGGATAATGCGGGTTTGTATAAGATAAGAAATATATATTGAACAGATCTACATACTTAAACGATTTTTAAGGTAAATATAAAAATAAACAAGTAAGAGGTTAAGTTCGGGTTAACCGAACATTCATACTCATTGAGACTATGGTGACAACGCTTAAGGAAAATAACCATGTACGAAAGTGAACCGAGTGGAAACCCTAGAATGTGTTGTATGACATGCGTATCAAATGAAGGCTTAAATGAGTATGTTAAATCTGAGGAGTTGGCCATAGATTCTATAGGTGGACGCCATTTCGGGATATCGCCATAAAGGTGGCACCAGGCCTGACTCGAGATTGCGTTTGTATCGATATGAGGTATCAAATGACAGGTGTTATGAGTATTTTAAAAGGTCGTGGGCTTAGTTCCATAGTGTGACGCCGTTTCGAGATATCGCCATAAAGGTGGGCCAGGGGTGACCCTAGAATTTGTTTGTAGCATATGGGTCTCAAACGAATGGTGTTTTAATGTATATGTTTAAGGGCGTGGGCCTTAGTTCTATAGGTGGACGCCTTGTTTCGAATAGCGCCATAAAGAAGTGGACCAGCGGGTGACTCTAGAATGTGTTTGTACGATATGGTATCAAATGTAAAGTATATGAGATTTTAAAAGGGCGTGGCCTTAGTTCTATAGGTGGTACGCCTTTTCGAGATATCGCCATAAAGTGGACGCAGGGTGGCTTCTAGAATGCGTTGTACGATATGTGTATCCGACTGAAGGTGTATGAGTATTTTAAAAGGTGTGGGGCTTGTGTCCATAGTGGCGTGGAAACGCCGTTTTCGCGAGATAGTCGCCATTAGGGTGGACTCAGGGTGACCGCTAGAATTATGTTTGTACGTATATGGGTATCAAAGAAAAATGAAAGGTGTTATGAGTAATGTTTTAAGGGCGTAATTTTACGGACTAAGACTGCTAGTTATTCTATAGGTGGACGCCTTTTCAGAAGATGAATCGCCATAAGATATGTGGACGTCAGGGGTGACTCTAGAATGATTATGTAATCGATTGGGTTATCAAATGAGAGTGTTTATGAGCTTATGTGTATAAGCAGCGTGTGCCTTAGTTCTATCGGTATAGGTCGCCTTTCGAGATGTTTCGCACTCCCAGCGTACCGGTGGA
Source organism: Eurosta solidaginis (assembly GCA_029619165.1). Taxonomy (NCBI): domain Eukaryota; kingdom Metazoa; phylum Arthropoda; class Insecta; order Diptera; family Tephritidae; genus Eurosta; species Eurosta solidaginis. The sequence continues at coordinate 9,804 of JARSSU010006515.1, forward strand.
CCATGGGTGACTCTGAGAATGTTGTTTGTACGATATGGTGTATGCATTTGAAAGTGTTAATGCGGGTATTTTAAAGGTGAGTGATGCTGTAGTTCTATAGCTGGATCCATTTTCGAGAGATCGCCATACAAGGTGGACCAGGGGTGACCTAGAGTTTTTGTTTGTACGATATTGGTTCAACTGAAAGGTGTTAATGAGTATTTTAAAAGGCGTGGGCTTAGTTCTATAGGTGGACCCCTTTCGAGGTATCCACATGAAGGTGACCAGGGTGACTCTAGAGTTGTTTGTACGATATGGGTGTCAATGAAAGGTTTAATGAGTATTTTAAAGATTATTGGGCCTTAGTTTATATATGTGGACGCCTTTTCGAGATATCTGCATGAGGTTGGACAGGGGGTGACTCTAGAATTTGTTTGTACGATATGGGTGTCAAATTAAGGTATTAATGAGTGTTTTAAAGGGAGTGGCCTCTTAGTTTTATATGTGGATTGCGTTTTTCAGATATCTCCCAAAATGTGGACCTTGTATCCGAGGGGATATTGCACATCATCTGTCGGGTACCAGGCTAATTTCTATATATATACTACCACGTACAGTATTCCTTCAAGAGTCCAAGGGCTTTGATTTCGCCCTGCAAAACTTTTCATTTTCTCTACTTAATATGGTAGGGTGTCACACCCATTTTAACCAGTTTTTTTCTAAAGTTATATTTTGCGTCAATAGACCATACAATTACCATGCGTTTTCATTCCTTTTTCGTATTTGTATATTTTGTCATAGGTAC
>JARSSU010006516.1:0-26643 GCA_029619165.1 Eurosta solidaginis
TCGGTCCCTGGTAATATAATTTTTTTAATATACATATGTACGTGTGTATGTACAATATTTACGAGCAAAATTCTTCTATTTAAGTACATATGGACGCTGATATAAATAAATTAATATTTGTGTCTGTGTGTGTGCTAAGCAAAACCCGCCAACACCTGATCGTGCACTATTCACTTGCTTGCTTATTGTGTGACTGCCAGACGCCAGCTGCCAACAACTAAAAAATGTTGAAATCACTATGCGCTGTTCGCCTTCCTGCTTGCTTGCCTCCTTCAACCCTTCCGCCCACTGAGAACTTCTTGCGCTAATGTCGACGTTGACGTCGCGCAAGATTAAAACGGTTCAGTAGCAGTGTAGCGAAGTGTAGGGGGTGGTTAAGGCGGCAAGACATGGTACGGCAGGCAGTTGTATGCTAAATTTGCTGTCGCAAATTTTTTCTTTCTTTACTGTTTTTTTGATTCTGGCCGTCGTTTACGCCACTGTTTGCTGCCCACAACTTAAGTTGAGCAAAACATTCACAAAAACACACACAAACACATGCCAGAAAAGAAAAGCACAACTAAAGAAACAGAAACAGAAGCGAGGCAAAGCAAATACAATAAATTAAATTCACTTCCGCATTGCTCCACAAATACAGCAACAACAACATTTACTACAGCGATGACGGCAACGTAAGAGCAAACGAATGAAATCGGCAATAAAAAAAAACATGTTCAGCATAGTAAAAAAAAACGTAGTCATTGTGGCGAAAATTGCTGTTTGTGGTACAACAGGGTGGATCGAATTTTTATACTCAGTTGAGCAGAGCTCACAGAGTATATTAAGTTGATTGGATAACGGTTGGTTGTACAGGTATAAAGGAATCGAGATAGATATAGACTTCCATATATCAAAATCATCAGGATCGAAAAAAAATTTGATTGAGCCATGTCCGTCCGTCCGTCCGTTAACACGATAACTTGAGTAAATTTTGAGGTATCTTGATGAAATTTGGTATGTAGGTTCCTGAGCACTCATCTCAGATCGCTATTTAAAATGAACGATATCGGACTATAACCACGCCCACTTTTTCGATATCGAAAATTTCGAAAAAACCGAAAAAGTACAATAATTCATTACCAAAGACAGATAAAGCGATGAAACTTGGTAGGTGAGTTGCACTTATGACGAAGAATAGAAAATTAGTAAAATTTTGGACAATGGGTGCCACGCAAGGTAATTTAAAAGTTTTGCAAGCTGCAATTTGCCAGTCGTTGAAGATATCATGATGAAATTTGGCAGGAACGTTACTCCTATTACTATATGTAGGCTTAATAAAAATTAGCAAAATCGGAGAAGTAAAATTTTAACAAAAAATTTAATATCTTTACAGTATATAAGTAAATTATGTCAACATTCAACTCTAGTAATGACATGGTGCAACAAAATACAAAAAATAAAGAAAATTTCAAAATGGAGGTGGCTCCGCCCTTTTTCATTTAGTTTGTCTAGGACACTTTTAATGCCATAAGTCGAACAAAAATTTCCCAATCCTTTTGAAATTTGGTAGGGACATAGATTTTATGACGTTAACTGTTTTCTGTGAAAATGGGCGAAATCGGTTGAAGCCACGCCCTGTTTTTATACACAGTCGTTCGTCTGTCCTTCCGCATGGCCGTTAACACGATAACTTGAGCAAAAATCGAAATATCTTTACTGAACTTAGTTCACGTACTTATCTGAACTCACTTTATTTTGGTATAAAAAATGAACGAAATCTGACTATGACCACGCCCACTTTTTCGATATCGAAATTTACGAAAAATGAAAAAAAATGCCATAATTCTATACCAAATACGAAAAAAGGGATGAAACATGGTAATTGCATTGGTTTATTGACGCGAAATATAACTTTAGAAAAAACTTTGTAAAATGGTTGTGACACCTACCATATTAGGTAGAAGAAAATGAAAAAGTTCTGCAGGGCGAAATAAAACACCCTTGAAATCTTGGCAGGTATTACATATATAAATAAATTAGCGGTATCCAACAGATGATGTTCTGGGTCACCCTGGTCCACATTTTGGTCGATATCTGGAAAACGCCTTCACATATACAACTACCACCACTCCCTTTTAAAAGCCTTATTAACACCTTTCATTTGATACCCATATTGTACAAACACATTCTAGAGTCACCCCTGGTCCACCTTTATGGCGATATCTCGAAAAGGCGTCCACATATAAAACTAAGCCCCACGCCCTTTTAAAATACTCATTAACACCTTTCGTTTGATGGCCATATTGTACAAATACATTCTAGAGTCACCCCTGGTCCACCTTTATGGCGATATCTCGAAAAGGCGTCCACCTATAGATCTAAGGCCCACTCCTTTATAAATACTCATTAACACCTTTCGTTTGATAGCCATATTGTACAAACGCATTCTAGAGTCACCCCTGGTCCACCTTTATGCCGATACCTCGAAAAGGCGACCACCTATACAACTACCACCACTCCCTTTTGAAAACCCTCATTAATACCTTTAATTTGATACCCATATCGTACAAACACATTCTAGAGTCACCCCAGGTCCACCTTTATGGCGATATCTCGAAAAGGCGTCCACCTATAGAACTAAGCCCCACGCCCTTTTAAAATACTCATTAACACCTTTCGTTTGATACCCATATTGTACAAACGCATTCTAGAGTCACCCCTGGTCCACTTTTATGCCGATATCTCGAAAAGGCGACCACCTATACAACTACCACCACTCCCTTTTAAAACCCTCATTAATACCTTTAATTTGATACCCATATCGTACAAACACATTCTAGAGTCACCCCTGCTCCACCTTTGTGGCGATAGCTCGAAAAGGCGTCCACCTATAGAACTAAGACCCACGCCCTTTTAAAATACTCATTAACACCTTTCGTTTGATACCCATATTTGTACAAACGCATTCTAGAGTCACCCCTGGTCCACCTTTATGCCGATATCTCGAAAAGGCGACCACCTATACAACTACCCCACTCCCTTTAAAACCCTCATTAAACTTTATTTGATCCCATATCGTACAAACATTCTAGTACCCCTGGTCCCCTTTTGCGTATCCGAAAAGGGCCACCTATAAACTACCCCACCCCTTTTAAAACCTCTTAACCTTTTTTGATACCCATATCGTACAAACATATTCTAGAGTCACCCCTGGTCCACCTTAATGGCGATATCTCGAAAAGGCGTCCACCTATAGAACTAAACCCCACGCCCTTTTGAAATACTCATTAACACCTTTCGTTTGAAACCCATATTGTACAAACGCATTCTAGAGTCACCCCTGGTCCACCTTTATGGCGGTATCTCGAAAAGGCGTCCACCTATAGAACTAAGGCCCACTCCCTTTTAAAATGCTCATTAACACCTTTCATTTGATACCCATATCGTACAAACAAATTCTAGAGTCAACCCTGATCCACCTTTATGGCGATATCCCTAAATGGCGTCCACCTATAGAACTATGGCCCACTCCCTCATAAAATACTCTTTAATACCTTTCATTTGATACACATGTCATACAAACACATTCCAGGATTACCCTCGGTTCATTTTTCTACATGGTTATTTTCCCTTATGTTGTCACCATAGCTCTCAACTGAGTATGTACTGTTCGGTTACACCCGAACTTAACCTTCCTTACTTGTTTTGGATGATTTTCTCTTTTCGAATTTTTAAATACCTTGCGGATAACTTTTCGCTACTGAATTAAGGTCATGTACATATTTTGGAAAGATTTTCCGTCATCCCTTGTCAAATAGCTTTTCGAGACAAATCGATTACGATATTGTGCCATCTTCAGTGTAATTTTTCTAACATTGAACGACTTGATAGAAGACGGTTAGGTTAGGTTGAACTGGCCGGTCAATAGAGACCTCATATAGACTGAATGTGTACATAGTGGTACTAGAATCTGTTTGACGACCAAGCGGAAGAACCGCAGTCAGGTGCCAGAACATATTCACCCTTATCGCGAGTTTTATTTTCACCCGAAAATATTCACAGTTTTTGTTCACCCTATGGCAGAGGGTGGCGAAACAATTTTTCATGTTCGAAAAAGATTTCACCTTATCGGCAACTCTTTCTTCGGGCGAAATGAACAGCGGGGAAACCAAAATTTGTTCACTTATATTTTACAGGCGAACGAGAGGAAAACAAAATGTAATTAATTTTTTGTTTTGTAATTTGATACTCTTATAATTATATGTACTTCTATTATTAGAAATAAATCAATAAATAATGCACAATCGGAAGCTGAGTGGAAAAAAGTGAAATTCCTGTATTGCTAAGTATGTAAATTATATTTTTTCATAACGTATCAGTCGGCCAAGTTATCCATTGTGGACAAAGCAACGGTTCCAAAATGTTGATCACCTCACTGAAACAAGATTATCTAAGACCCACTTCATGGTCCTTTCCAACGCTTTTTTCCTATGCAAAAAAAAACGAAAACATTTACCCAACTTTACAATTGCTGGAACTCCAAATTTTTGCTTCAATGGTGGCAAGGAGTTGGTAAGAATAACTAGCAAATATTAGAATGCCAGCTTGTTTAGCTTGTAATATTGGCGAAAGCTAATTGAAAAAAATTAACTTGTTATTCAAAAGTGCTGAAAATAGTAATTTTTAGCTTACAGTGAATCATTTAGCTCCAAAGGGTTAGAATTGTCCCTTAATTGCCTCCAAATCGCTTTCACATATATATTCGCCTCGCGCTCAATCAGTACCAGCCTAAGGCAATACTAAACATTATTTTATTAATTTTTTATTTATATTTTTGTTGTATTTTAAGGAAATATATGCTTGGTTACCAAATTTACACTGCCAATTTGCAATAGAGCATCAGCTGTTTCGAAGTGAACTTTTGTTCGCCCGAAATTGCCGATAGGCGGAAAAAGTTCACCCAAACAAAAGAAGTGAAGGCGAACACTTTTCCGCGTGAACTTCGCGATAAGGGTGATTGTAACGAATTTTTGGAAATTCCGCTTATTTCAAACCTTCTGCCAACGTTCGAGTCACTAAACTGTTGAGTAAATCACTCCAATATTCAGTTTTACAGTATGGTCTTTATTTAGTCTACTTGGGAGTAGTACAATTATACTCCAATATCACGTACTTCACAGAGCGTGTTTAAACTGATTACTGATTGTTCAGCTTGCTCTGGCTTTATACTCTCCGTTGCTTCGTTCGCATATTTCTCCAAAGGTCTAGACGTTTCACCTTCTAGAACTCTTGTATCTCCTGCTTGGTAATTAGTTATATGAGTACATGCATATTTGTAGTTTATAGCCATATGCGTGTGTATGTGTGAGTAACTACTTCGGCAGATGACCCCATATGTGTGTGTGAGAGATCTCTTCGTTGCCTTGTACATAAGTGGCGCTAGCTTTAATGTGTACATGTATATACGAGTGGCTGCTTCATGTTTTTATTGTTGCGTGATTATTTACTAACAGCCCAGTGATGTCAACATTCGCCTCAATATGTTATAGAATAACTCCGTCCTCTTGGCAAATACTAGCAGTTTTCTAGGACCTGACTTAATTGCTGCCTCGAGATCTGCTGCCCCTAATAGCTGGAGCCTTGACCTGGCGAGCGCAGGACATGACCGCAAACGTGCTCAACCGTTTCTTCCTGCAGCTCACACTTCCTACAATTGCTGTTACTGACGAGGCCTAACTTATAAGTATGTAACGCCAGAAGGCAGTGTCCAGTCAGTATGCCCATCGTGAGCCATAAGTTTGCTCTCTTCAGAGATATGCCCCCTTTTGTGAGTATAATATCGGAGAAATTTTGCAGCCCCGCGCTTTTGTCCCCGCCTTTCCTGCTTGATGGATCATATGCAACTCCTGTCTCCTTTTGATTTTCTCCAAACGGATTGGCTCAACGAGTGTTGCACCCTCCTATGCCAACACATCGTCCTTTTCGTTACCTTCTATCCCTTTATGACTCATGCAACCCGCTGCAGTAATCTGGCAGTCTGTAGGATCTACTTATTTCTGGGTCGACACAGTAAGCAGCAGACCCAACCCCTTAATAATATGAAAGGCCAGGGGAATTTAGCAGCACCATTTTCGAACCATCCTAATATTTGTATGTAGTATGTATATATACACGCATAGGGCTAGAAACTATTAAGTATAATTTTAAGTCAAGAAAAAATGCACCGCGTAACTCACTTGTACACTTTGAGCAATACAAAATTAAAAGCACAAAAAAACTTAAGTACAAACATCAATTCATTTATGGGTTTGCCGCATGCGCCCGCCTTAAACACTTAATCGTGGTAGTCGGTTGGATGGGCGCGGCTATTTGGAGATTCGGTCAAATGGAATGAAGATCGGACGTTGAGAGACGGTCGCACAGTTGGGTCGTTTGATCAGTCAAGTGATCAGTTGATAGGAAATTCTAGCAGCGGGCAACTCAGTCGAGCATGGAGACCAATAAAAAAATGTTGCTGCGGGGTTGGGCGGTGCTAGTTTTTAAGGAACTAGAACTATGTGTATATTTGCTTATGCATGTATATGACTCGTCCCATGCATGTGCATGCCTACATATATATGTTGGCATTCTCTAATCGTCTTTAATTGTATACTACTTGGGACAGTGTTCAGTTTTGTGAAAAACTGTTGTGAGAAAATATAGATTTTACTTTCCCAGCCATTTTTCGATTGAGTTCTTATGATGATCGCAAGGCACAAAAAGAGACCATTATAGAATGTTAGCTTTCACCTGAACTGTAAACAGTATAGGGAAGTGTGTCTTAGTCTACAGTTTGTATCCCAGTCAAAATCAACTTAATCCAATGACAATGTATTCACCTTAATACGAAAAATACGGATAAGGCAAATTTGACTTTGCAAAATGTAAAGGCATAGTAGTCTGAGGAGGTGGGACGCCGAAGAGCCGTGCCGTAAGAAGCACATTAATACTGCGCTCCTAAATACTATAAGGGGTGCTTCAAAGACTTTACGTCCGGGCAGTTAGAAGCGGCCTTGGCGTAATTTCTTGTAAAACGGAGCTGACACTGTTTACTAACAAAAACAAACTAGCGCAGTTTTGACTGTCCTCCCTAAATGGTACTACCCTCACTTTGTCTAAGAGTTTCAAGTATCTGAATTGTCATCAGAAGCTGAGGTCTAAATCCCAAACTGATGATGTGGCTATTACTCAGATAGCCAAGCAACCCTAATGTCGCTTAATTCGCTCATCACTTCGGCTAAGGCCGTCGGCAGTTGTAAGCGGCAATGAACTTTTAGAGCAGGGGCACTGCTGGATGCTGCGGAGGCGGTTGAGATGCCTCATCCACTCACATTAAACAAAAGAAATATTCGTAGCAGATTAAAGGAGTTACCAGTCTCCAAAAGAGGTGCTACTAAATAGGTCAAGGAAAGACATTTTTAGGATCACTGCCACAAACACAGGACACTGGCCGCTTGGTCTGCAAGCTGAGAGAATGGGGATCCCTTTTAACAGCATTTGCGGAACCTGCGGCGAGGAGGGCAGTCAAGAAATGGTCGCGCGCCAGCTGTGTGAATGTCATGCTCTAACACACAATAGATTTCTTACTAAGGGCAGTTATGTAGAGCCGGAACTTAGGGAAGTATCTAAATGGTCTGTAAAAAATATCAGTGGGTATATTTTCCGCACCAAATGGTTCGAACGGAGTAATGTTCATCAAAATGGCACTTGGTTGCTACTGGGATCTTTGCTATCCATGCGAAACTGCAACCAACCAACCAATTTCACTTCTAAAGGAATGCTTGCTATGCATTATCGTCAGAGCCAACTGTGGACTACCTAAACTCAATAAGAGTATATTTCGTGACGTTGTGAATATATCCAAGCTATTAACGTATGCATTTAGAATATTGCTCTCATTCATGGAATCACAAATTTAGAGATTTTGCCATCTACTGAATCTCACCGCTGCCGGGCACGTCGTTATAACCTGACACCTAGATAATTTAGATCGTAAAGTAGTTCGATAAAGACGCGATCTTGGTCAACCATTCACCGACCACCTTCGGCCGCACGGTTGCTAATAAAGCAGCCAAACCTGCGGAAAGTTTGCGATATTGACAATGCCTCGTTTGATATGAATCAGGTACTTGCGTCTTATGTTAATACCCCGATCTTCTGGAGAACAATTTCATAGGACCACGTCAAACTTTATAGATGGTCCCATATAATCTTTCTGTAAGGAACGTCTGATGAAGGGGACTGACGCTTTATTGGGTCCTACACCTTCTGACCTTTTACTGTTCTACGCCTAGTCCCCATACCATTACGAAAATTCTTCCCTCAACATAATGCAAAAATGGTCTTTATGAGACTACTTTGAAAGTACTTCACAATAACACTAACTTCACAACCAATAGCATGCTTAAATCAAACTGATTTACTGACTACTCTGCTTTCGCTGCTTTTATACTCTCTGTTGTCTCGTCGACCCATTTCTCCTAAGGTCTAGTAACTTCGCGAAATTCATGCTTGGTTAGCCATATATGTACATGTATATTTGTAGTTAATAGTCTCTCGCATTATGCGAGTCGCATAGCCATATGCGTGTGTATATGTGAGTACTACTTCGGCTGATGATTAAATCTTTGTGTAAGTTATTCCTTCGTTGCCTTGTATGTATTTGGTAAATGATGATTAATGTGTTTATGTAGCTTGCTTTAATGTTTTTGTTGTTGTGCATTTACTTAGTAACAGCTTAGAGATGGTAATATTCGTCACAATATTTTAGGGCCTTTCATATCCACTAGTAATATATTGTTGATAGCTCCTTCGATGCCAAAAAAAGGTGGCAAGCCAAAATTCTTATTGTTCTAGTGAGTCTTCCATCCGCATGTAGATACTTACATTCCTTTAGACAGTTTATTTCAGTAAATATTGCGATGTCATCATGAGAGCAAATCATCAGCGTGGGATATGCCTACCCATAGTTTCCCTAGATCGGTTTACTTTATGCTATTTGTCAGCAACTACTTTTTCAGGGTATAAATACTATTTTCTCTTTATATTTAGTGTTAGATTGAGGTGAGATCGCATGATCGAACTCATGATACACTGAACTAAAAGTGAGCACGTGGGTAGAATTCTAAAGTTCTTTATCTTTAGACGTTAGGTCGGACAATGTAGTAGATCTCATTATTCGAAATCTCTCAGCGCTACTGTAGCAACTTATTTCTTATTCTAATTCATACATAACAAGCGCAACACTTACCCACTGTACCCAGACATGCATCCATGCGAACGCTACGTAACGCCAACTCAACGACCGCAACCAAAACTCAATCTCGACAAAGTAAGTACCTACCACATAAAAATAAGAGGGCAAACGAATAAAGTAGGAAATAAAATATTGAGCAACAGTGCAATTGCAGATGATGGTGGCTGTGATTACATAGACAGTGGGGGGTTAGGGCCCTAAAGAAAACGGCGCTGCAGCGGTCACAAAGTCTACAATAAGAAGAGAATACGGAAAACGATCATGCATAGAGGAGTAAATAAAAAAATCATACATAAATATGTAATATACAAGTTTGTGAACAAATGCTGAAGAGGTATGAAAGTGTAAGATCGGGTAGATTCGAATATTATATACCCAGCTGTAAAAAATAATAATAAATGAAATATAACAGTCATAGTCCCGATTTTTATAACACTGACAAGATATAATTCCGGCATCAGTTTTATCAGTATTCGTTAATACATTATCCTAGTTTCCGAAAATTTCGATAGCGAAAAGGAGGTTTGGTATAAGTCCGATTTTGCCGCCTTTCTTAATTTGACCATACAACATTCCAGGTTGAAAGTTCTATATAGGCATTACAATCGGCCATAAAAACTTTTTTTACAGTGGGCGTGGTCACCAAATCGATTTTAGTAATTGTTCCGATCCTACTAGCTCTGGAACAAACATTCTGCCAAATTTCAAAGAGACATCTGAAATTTCGAATTGCCTGAAAGTCAAACTGTTAGCTAAGTTTCTTCAGTTTATTCTAATTCGTCAATCAATTATGCCAGTTTTTCATTTTATGGAAGTTTACGATTTCGAAGTAGTGGGTGTGGCTATAGTACGCTATTGCCCATTTATAGACTGGATTCAGAAAAAGTATACCAGAATTGGTAATGATATTATAAGGTTTTTTCAAGTTATCATGATAAAGGACGGACGCCAGGCAGACGGATATCATGAATCAGACATGAATCAATTGAAACTTTTTTGACACTGTCAATCTTGATACAAAGCAGTTCCTACCGTGGGATTTCAGTGAACAGCTAAAGTTACAATCATTTATAAGAGCGTACTATTGCTAGCGTATGCTGATGATATTGATATCATTGGTCTTAACAAATGTGGCGCAAGTTCGGTCTGCTTTGGATTGAATAAAGGGTCGAAAAAAGTGGGTCATGTGATGAACGAGGACAAGACGAAGAACTTGCGTCTTGGTAGGCATGCCATCGCTGACAGATATAAACTCGAAATGTGAGGTTTTCGCTTAACTAGGAACCTGAAAACAATGTAAGCTTAGAAAGGACGAAACGGACCTTTTATACTTTTTATTCTAAGTCCTATTTTGATCTGAACAGGCAATTGAAAACTAAAGCCCACTCTCGACGAACAAAGTGTCTCGTCATACCTCTCATGGAGGTTGGCTGTGTCAGCAGAGGATGGGATAACCACCAAAGTAATAAGGGGAAAAGTTCACCGGAAGATATCTGGGTGGTACTCGTGATACCAAGGCGTGTATAGAAATAGCTTTAATAATGAGCCATATTAGAACATTTTTTCTAAGCGGGGTCTCCGCTCTGAAGTACTTTGCCAAACACTACGAATGTATGTCTACCAAGAAAAGATTCTCAGTAAATATGCCTCTGCCTTGCAGCAGCCGTCAGAAATTGGCATAAAACACGTAGCTACCGTCCCCGCTCGGCCTAAATATCCTCAGACGAAAATCGCGTCCCAAGCACCAAGGGCTGTTATCGGAGGTGATTCAATGATGAGCATGGAGACATCAAAATAGTTCAACGCCAACTTTGTTGTTTAGATCATGTTTTGCGAATGAAAAAATGCATTCCGGCTTAGAAGGTATATCAGCAGGAAGGATGGACCACTTGGTCTTTCTTTGGGGTACTCGATTGACGTCAGTTATGACGAGACAGGAATGATGAAAAGCCGCTCACTGTCTCGATAACTTACTATCAAATTTATAATATGCTAGGTATAAGCACAGCTGGGTATAAAATAAAATAATCTTGCATAAACATACGAAGTAATTTGTGGTTACACGATGAGGGTTCACTCTCGAAACACCTTACACTTGTCAAATGACTTCTTTCATAAGCTATGAGCATTTGTACTTGTATAACATGCAGCTTAGAGAATAAATGCGATCTATGAGAGCAAAGCTGAGCAGAAGAAACTTGTTTCGGAAAAGACGGCATATAACTACGTAAGCGCACTGTTACATTTCGAAGAAAAATACGAGAAATGAGAGTACGTGAGTGAGTGTTCAGACGCTTATGCAGCAAAAAAGTTTAATGCTGCGCTGAGCACAAGTGAACGCGGCGTCAGAGTGAGCTCACTTTTAGTGATGACTCATATTAAAGAAAATTATAAACAAAGATTTTTTGCCACACCAAGAAGTTTGCTAGCTCCATGACATGCTGGCTTACTGACTTTACAGCTGCAACTCGAGTCCAAGATTGCAACTCCGGTTTCAATTGTTTCTTCGCACCAGCTGTAGTGTTGGTGCGCTCTATATACCTATGTATGGCTAGGTGGGGACAGGTGTGCATGTAATATGGCTGATCGACAGCAACAACTGCACTATGCTTTGTAGACTCTTACCAATTATGTACTAAGTTTTGTTGCGGTAAGAAAGCAAGCCACTATCACGCTGCCACTACCGACATACTATACGGAAATGAAACTAGTTTAGTGATGTTTCACTTGACTTGCTATGGATGTGCTCCACTTACAATAATCATTTATGCATTCACATACTATGTAACTATACATAGACGAAGCGTAATACTGGCGTAAGAAGTAGATTCAGACGTCGTACTTACGATGTCCATGCTGTTATGTATGCATGTTAGCTCTATACATACAATTCACTAGACTAGAAAATAATATTAGTAACTATTATTAGGATTCGATGCACTGCTTGACCTTTCAGCCTATTCTTGTATGATGGTGGTTTTTAATGTATCCTCTTAGGGGTTTTTTACTTCATATCACTAAGAGATTGAGACTCGCGCAACCTATGTGGGAGTATATGCCTTGTCAGAGCGACGCATTCACAGATAATATGAAGCAGCGTTTCAAGCTCAGAAAAGCGACAGATTTGTGTGTCGAAAGATTTGACTTACTTGGGTGATATCGTAGACTGCAGTGTTCCGTATAGCAACCAGTTAGAGTGCGCAGCTCCTCTCTGCTCGGATTAATGAGTTTATCTGCTACTCTCGTTACTGGAAGTATAACCAATTTGGCCTGCCTTTGCCCTGGGCATACAGATGGTAGACGTCTCAATCCGTTTGGGTGACATCAAAAGGAGACAGAACTTGCATATGAGGGTAGACTCACAAAGTTGCTCATATCTCTAAAGAGATAAAACTTAAGGCTCATGCCGGGCATATAACTGAACACTTCCTTCTGGTGTCATATGCTTATAAGTTAGACTTCGTCAGCATATGTAGGAAGTGCTAGTTGCAGGATGAAACGGTTGAGCATCTTCTGTCAAGGCACTCGCAAGGTCAAGGCTTCAGCTACGGTAGACAACAGAGTTGCCAGATCTGGAGGCAGGCTACGTCCTAGAAAACTTCTAGTATTTGCCAAAAGCGTTATTCTGTAACATATGTCCTGGTGTCTAATTAAGGGTTTTTCGTTTGGTCGTCAAACAAATTTTGTTAACACTATGGACACATTCAGTCCGTGTGAGGTCTTTATTGACCGGCCAGTTCAACCTAACCTAACCTTGTCCTAAGCATGCAATCCAGTGTTGTCTGAACTGCTTTGTTTCGCAGTTTCCTGCGGTTTGCTTACTGTGTGGCTTTGTGAGTCTACAGAAAGGCTTCGGAAATTAGCTCTATATATTTTCTCACTAGACTAGAGTATTGTAATTGTACTAAGTGATATCGATCGCTTCTATTCATCTTAGAAATAACTAGAAAGATGCATATGTAGTGATTGTTGATTATGAGTTGGGGCTGATTATTTTGAATTACATGATTGCATTATTTAAAATATATGTACATATGTGTGAATGTGTGGAATATATATTTGTATATTAGTAATTTTATATTATGTTGTATATAGGATATAATTATTTAAATAATCACTTTTTTAGCGATAACTGATGCTAATTAGGATCACCAAGGAAAATCGCAATTCCGCACTATGGATCTGCCAATTCACTGGAAGGCTTTCTCTTCCACTGCTTCCAAATACTGTTGCGACTAGAATTACTTTCCGAGCCGGAGCTTCTTTTCTCATTCTCCAAATGAGGCCTAGCAAGTGAGCCGAGCCATAGGACGCTTGTACTTTGTATTACGCTCACGTCTGAGTCAAGCTCATATAGCTTATCATTAATCCTCCTTCGATACGTGGTGTTGGCAAAACAGGAATCTTCCTAACATATTTTCTCTCGAATATTCTAAAAGCCATCGCATATTTTTTTGCTACCGTCCATGACTCCGAGCCGTTCATAAGAACGGGTGTAATGGAAGGATTTTAAAGCGAAAGATTTGTTCGTCGAGAGAGGACTTCACCTTTCAGTTTCCTACTCAGCCCAAAGTAACACTTCTTTAGAATAATGATTTTAAGTTGGGTTTTTAAGCTGGTAATATTTTAACTGATAGCCCTAGCTCCCATAAAGACGGAGCACTTTACAGTATCGGTTTCGTATCTGCCAGCACTGATCTTGTCGCCAAAGTGCGAATACATCATACTTACTGACTTGATGATGTTGCACAATGCCATTGGTCAAAGCCGTAGCAAAATACTCTTCGCGCAGTCAAAAACTGATTTGAAGTATTTCCTACGATAGAACCTTATAAGCGATATTAAGTAGCCTGATTCCACGGTAATTAGCGTGATTTGCGGGATCTTGACTGAACATATCGCTCGTCCGAATATATCTTCGCCTTAACTTGTTCTTTCCTGGTTTCTTCCTTCTAAAATTGCGTTTGGCGACTCCCTTTTTCTGGCCACTGTCGCAAAAGGGTGCGATATTCTACGCTCACTTTCCGCGTCCTCCATACCTCCACAGTACAGACAGTTGAGATTCTCCAACTATCAAGTTCTGTAGAGAAGTTTACTTGAGTAACCGGTTAGGAATTTGGTGTAGTAAATCCCACCAATACATGTGTCCTACCAGCATGCCGTCTATTTGGGATTTTATTTCCAGGTCCTTTTACTGCCACATCTTTGCTGCTGTCAGCGCCGAATCGTTTATTCTCGTGCCTGTCCCTACTCGTTTCTGCACTGATATATTAGTAGTATTCCCGCAGTGACCAGACTAGCTTCTAAGCAAACTGTGAGGAGGCCCCTGCATGGGACCACGTTTAAAAGGCTCGGTATAAGAAGAATAAATCCAGAGCTGATGTGAACCCTATCTGTAATCAACTCAGATCCTTTTAAGTGTTCATATGCCTTTTCCAGCCTTCTGGGTTTATTATTGACACACACATCTTGTAGCGATAAGGATGCTCTTCGAATGTTTTGAAGAGTTTATCGGCGTTCATAGTCCTTTGCCGGTTATTTAACCGGTACGTTGTGGAAAATAGCTCCTCATGGAACTTGGGGGTGGGGAGGGAGGGATAGCCTGAAGGTTTAATGTAGCCATATAAATCGTTCTCGAGATGGTCGGGCTAGCACCTTAATGGTGCTGTGTTACCGGAGCGTACCAGAACTGTATCCGGCAAAGGACCATCACATCGATAACGCTCCCCAAAGCCTTCGGGGAGTAACCTTATCGTGCGGTATGGAAGCAGTCACGTCGTCTGCGAAATCTACGAAAATGTGTTTAGGCATGCGTAAGCGACTGTTGTATGTAATATTCTAGACATCTAGGACTAGTCTCAAACTTTGGTTGCTCCGCTTTTCACCCTCACTTTTCTTTGACTGTAAGTCGTTTCGTCCGTTGATTGCCGACCTATTTGGTACTTCCTTAAGATATCTCGTAGGGGTTGTGTATGGTACTTTGAAAGCTCGTTACAGTACCTTGATCATGTAATTCCCCTTGCTTGCTGGACCTCTTTCTCGAATTTAGTGACTGATCCTATTTCAGCGATGGCATCTGTTGTGAGCGCCCTTTGTTAAGCACACGCTGTCGATGAGACAGTTCTCTTGCACTCTATATTATTGCCTTTACACTCCTTCTTTCCGGTCTACATCCATGAAAAAGCTCTTCAGATTACTTAAGGAAAATCAGTAACTATAAATTGAAATTATTTCCATTTCCATTAACTCGCAACACTTACATAATCAATGAAAATTCTCAATGAAAAATTTTACTCATAAGGATATTGCATAAGCAAAACGCTTTTCGCGCAAGAAAGACACACAAAACGAAAGACAACGAAATATTTGTATTTAAATTTTTTATTATGCGCCAAATCTTTCCAAAAAGTAAGCGCACGATATTATAACCAGTTCCACCTGTACATGAGAGTGCTTACATATCATCAACAACAACAAATCTATATTCCTACATAACTTCGAATTGCACTTCCTCATGCGCTTACCCATATATCAATACAAACTCGTATGCATGCGGTACCCAGGTGACCCATTTTTGAAATAAAATTTTCTTCGTTTTTTTTTGCCTTTTACATCACTGTTTCAATATTTCACCAATCGAATTAATCAATTCCGCTTCGTACCAAGTAAAAGAGCTCAAGTAAAGTAAAACAAAGCATAGCACATAGAAAACCCAAAGCAACCAAGCGTTCCGATCTTATGTGGCTTTAGGGGTGCTCGTGTAGAGGCTCGCTAGCTTGCTTGGCAATTTTTTTTGTTTTTGATTGTTTGGTTGTGGTTTTATAGTTGCTTTTTGTTGTTGTACAATGTTATGGGATTTTTTCTTACGTGATGGCTATAGTTGTTGTTGCTTCAGTTGTGCTGACCCAAAAGCCAAGCTTAATATAACACAACATTGCATACAGTGCACTTAAGTCCGAGACGGCAACTGATAGATCCTTCGCGCGATCAATTGAAATTCACCTAACCGGGAAAAATGCAAAGAAAAAAACTGCACATTGTTGTAAAAATATGAAAGAAATATAAAATAAAAGAGGTAGTGAAGAAGTCGTAGTATATAACAATATTTACAGCAAAACTGCAGGCTTAACCCGTTAACAACCATAACTTGAAAGTAGTGGAATGTTTTCGTTGGAAATACTTCCTATTTAATAGTTTTCCAAAACTTCTTACTTCTTTCTTCCTCAAAGTATTCGTCATAGTGGGAGATCGCTCTAGATCTGGATGGAAGATCGGCCTGGTTCGAAAACGCTCTGATTCCCAACAGTCGGTTCAAGAATACCCCACCTAAACACATTTTTTCTCAGAACTTGTTTCCAGAACATCCAAACTCATTTTACTTACAATCGGTTTAGATATTGTTCTTAGGTAAAGCGTTCTTCATAAATTTGTTTACGGTCGTGGGTTTTCGCACAGCGGAGAAGGAAAAGAAAGCAGAGAAAGAGAAGATAGATAGATAAGTGGGATAGGTTTGGTAGAGAGCGTACGTGGAAACTTCTCACACTTTCACTCGGAAACGTTTTCGTCTATTGTGAATGCCCTCAGTGAGTGTCAGGTGGTAGCATATTCGGCCAACTAGATAACTTCGCGCAGTAGCCCTCAATGAACCACTTGCTTTTTCTGATGAACTTAGGTATGTGAGAAAGCTTCACCTTTCCAACCTCTGCCTGACTGTCGAATAAAAGGTGTGCCCTGAAATCTGAGCAGTCTTGTTAACAGTTCTGGACATGGGCAATGAAAGTAATGTACCGACTCCTATTTGTACTCATTTTGATAGCTTCGGCAAAGGGAGCTTGTTGGTATGCATCACCGTCGGAGCATCGGTACAATAACGTTATGACCAATGATGACACCCCTAATTGCACTAACTGCAGCTTAGATTAATTTGATAATGAAGTTAGTTTCTTTCCTATCCCAATTATACTAATACGGATCATGAGACCTCGCATTCATTCCGGTTGGGCAACAACAAGTCCCATGCCAGAATCTAATATAACTCGATTTTCCTCAGGATAACCCAGCGGCGGTCGTACGGAACTGTCCGCATATCTTATGTCCTTTTCGGAACCTTTCCTAGCCATTTTATCTGCGAATTCATGCACTCCAATATCGCTGTGCCGGGAACCAAGCAAAGGAAGACATTTAAAATGCCTAATGGACTCGACTCCTCCATCGTGCTTTACCGCGTTCGATTATAATGCCTTTCAGAAGGCCTGGCTGTGGAAAAGCTGTGTTAGTATTGGTTAAATAACTGTATTTAATATGCCTTGTATATTAAGCGTTTAGTCCCCAGTTTCTTCCAGAGATTTGTTTGATCTCACCTAACGTTTCTTTTCTAGCTTAACTTGGAGTCGCGAGTCACGCCACGATATTTGGCTTTAGAAAAAGGACTTTTTCGTTGTGCCGTTAAGCCTCCGTAAATTAAATGCGGGAATAAATGTTTTTTTTTGGGAAAAGGCTAAGCTCCGAATTTGTTAGATTTACTCTCAGCTGGTTTTGTGCCATTTCCATAAAGAAGAAGCGATAGCACGCAGTCCTGAGCGGTGTCTCTCATAGCTATAAGTTGAGTTAAGAGAAAAACTGAAAAAAGAGATGGAGGTATAAATCCTCGGGAAAAAACAGTGCAAAAAATAGGAAGAGCAGTAGCGAAAGAAGAAGAATGGAGAGAAGAGAACAGAAATGAAAATAGGATGCGGAAATCAAGGAAGAAAGAAGAAAAGTTGGAGTCGCAAGATATAAGAAGAGGGACAATGAAATAGGCGGAAAAGAAAAGAAGCATCGACAAAAAAAAGAGAGATGAAGCTTCGGATAAACACAGTTGGAAACTATACAAAAAGTTATAAAAGAAGAAAAAGTTTAAACGTATAGAGATAAGAAATCACCGATGATAATAGATAGGAAGAGAAAAAAGAAAAAGTGAAGGCGATTAAAGAGAAGACAACGGAAATGAAAACATACATATATAAGTACATATGGAGTGAAAGGGAGCTTTGGCGGAGTATAAGAGAGAGAAAAATATTACGACATACATAGCTTCGGCAGGACTCATGGTTTTTTTTGTTTTTTTTTCATAAAAAAAATGCGTATCAGATCAACATGATCAGGGGGGAACCCGCGCGTAATTACATAGCTATTATGAAGCTAAATGCTACCTTTGTCCATGCATAACGTTTTAACGGACTTCGATCAAATTTTGTAGGGCATGGAATTGTATCGTAAATTTTTGACCACTTCGGGACTGTTCCATGAACAATTCAGGATCATTTCTGGATTATTTTCAGAATTATTCTGAGACTATTTCAAGGCCAAGGTTTATTTTAGTTATCATTTCTGGAAAACTTCACAATAATTTCGGGACTGTTTCGACACAATTTTGGGAATGTTTTGGCATCGTTTCAGGTTCACTCAACTTCGAGACTATTTTGTGAACAATTTGGAACAATTTCAGGATCAAGTTGGGAATTTTTAGGTAAATATCGGGATGTTATCGATATCAATTTGGAACAAATTCAGTATAACTTCAAGTTTATTTTAATTATCGTCCTGGAAAAATTTTGGAACAGTTTTAGTGTCACATCGGAACTGTTTTTATACTCAGTTGAGCAGAGCTCACAGAGTATATTAACTTTGATTGGATAACGGTTGGTTGTACAGGTATAAAGGAATCGAGAAAGATATAGACTTCCATATATCAAAATCATCAGTATCGAAAAAAAATTCGATTGAGCCATGTCCGTCCGTCCGTCCGTCCGTTAACACGATAAATTGAGTAACTTTTGAGGTATCTTGATGAAATTTGGTACGTAGGTTACTGGGCACACACCTCAGATCGCTATTTAAAATGAACGATATCGGACTATAACCACGCCCACTTTTTCGATATCGAAAATTTCGAAAAATCGAAAAAGAGCGATAATTCATTACCAAATACGGATTAAGCGATGAAACTGGGTAGGTGAGTTGAACTTATGACGCAGAATAGAAAACTAGTAAAATTTTGGACAATGGGCGTGGCACCGCCCACTTTTAAAAGAAGGTAATTTAGAAGTTTTGCAAGCTGTAATTTGGCAGTCGTTGAAGATATCAAGATGAAATTTGGCAGGAACGTTACCCTTATTACTATATGTATGCTTAATAAAAATTAGCAAAATAGGAGAACGACCACGCCCACTTTTTCGATATATCTTTACTAAACTCAGCTCACGTACTTATCTGAACTCACTTTGTATTGGTGTAAAAAATGGCCGAAATCCGACATGACCACGCCCACTTTTTCGATATCGAAAATTACGAAACACGAAAAAAATGCCATAATTATATACCAAATACGAAAAAAGGGATGAAACATGGTAACTGTATTGGTCTATTGACGCAAAATATAACTTTAGAAAAAAACTTTGTAAAATGGGTGTGACACCTACCATATTAAGTAGAAGAAAATGAAAAAGTTTTGCAGGGCGAAATCAAAAGCCCTTGTAATCTTGGAAGGAATACTGTTCGTGGTATTACATATATAAATAAATTAGCGGTACCCGACAGATGATGTTCTGGATCACCCTGGTCCACATTTTGGTCGATATCTCGAAAACGCCTTCACATATACAACTAAGGGCCACTCCCTTTTAAAACCCTCATTAATACTTTTAATTTGATACCCATAACGTACAAACACATTCTAGAGTCACCCCTGGTCCACGTTTATGGCGATATCTCGAAAACGCGTCTACTTATAGAACTAAGGCCCACTCCGTTTTAAAATACTCATTAACACCTTTCATTTGATACCCATATCGTACAAACAAATTTTAGAGTCAGCCCTGGTCCACCCTTATGGCGATATCCCTAAATGGCGCCCATCTACAGAACTATGGCCCACTCCCTCTTAAAATACTCTTTAATACCTTCCATTTGATACACATGTCATACAAACACATTCCAGGGTTACCCTAGGTTCTTTTTACTACATGGTGATTTTCCCTTATTTTGTCTCCACAGCTATATGGATAATGTAATGTTCGGTTACACCCGAACTTAGCCTTCCTTACTTGTTTGGAATCATTTCGAGATAATTCCTGTTTTGTTTCAGCGAATCCCGCCTTAGGTGAAGTATTCCTGAAGTCATTCCGAAATGTTCACCAAATAGTCTCGAAGCAGTCTCGAAATGTGTTCATGGTTAATTGAATGATCTGTTACGTTTTATTCTTACTGAAACAAATTTAAGTCGCTTTTATTCACACTATCAATTTCCTTATATCGACTAGAAAAACGACTCGTATAAAATATGCATTAGACCAGGGGTATACAATCAATAGCACAATTGTGCTCTCATTACGTGTGCGAAAGGGTAATTACCTAAAATGTTTGGAGACCCATGATCGGATGTCCTCTGGATATCTTTCCAACTTATTTACCCTACCTGCTGATAAAGAGCCCATTTGCTCTCCTGACTTGTCATAGTATATAGGCTTGTATCCATGTTTGCAGTTAAGTTGCTGGGTTCGGTTTTAGACCCACATGCTTGTGTTCCATTTATTTGACTTGTAAGTAGGTACACAAATCAGTTTCAGATGTAATATCGGCTATGGTGCAACCTGCCTTAAATGTAACAACACTTCAGACACCATCATCGACAGCAACAACAACAACAACTCCCCCCAGTAAACGAGTAATCAAAGAAAAATGGTGTGTGAAGTAAGACGATCATTGTCAGTTAACTTGTAGGCTATGTACCTGCTGGTTGGTTATTTGACCGACTAAGAAAGCCGACATCATCGATGAAATGTTGTAAAAGGAATGCAACGCAATAAAACCATATAACCGACAAACCAACAAAGTAAGAAAGAAGAAGAAAATGAACAACAACAACAGTAACAAAATTTGTATTAACAAAGCAAGACTTTATTTTATATACATATATAAAAATGCACCCAGTAACCTGTTGTGGCGTTGTGAATTATGTTACGAACGTAACGTGTTTCAAAATATAGGAAGTCAACCGCTGCTGTCTCACTGTCGGTATGCCGCTATCTTCAGCTAGCAACTGTTAACTTCGCAATCGCAATTCCAGCCGTTTTTAGTTACGTTTTTGGTGGTGTCTTAACAATGTGTTATACTCAGCGTGCACACAGAGTATGTTAACTTTGATTGGATAACGGTTGGTTGTACAGGTATAAAGGAATCGAGATAGATATAGACTTCCATATATCAAAATCATCACTGTCGAAAAAAAAATTTGATTGAGCCATGTCCGTCCCCCCGTTAACACGACAACTTGAGTAAATATTGAGATATCTTCAATAAATTTGGTACACGAGCTTATCTGGACCCAGAATAGATTGGTATTGAAAAGGAGCGAAATCGGATGATAACCACGCCCACTTTTTATATATATAACATTTTGGAAAACACAAAAGTCCTGATTATTTAGTAAATAATAATAGTCGTGGACGGATTACAATAAATAGGAAAAATTTCAAATTTTAAAGAATGGGCGTGGCACCGCCCCTTTTATGACTAAGCAATTCTTCAACTCGAAGAAAAATTTACATACCGTAACAAAATTGGGTACACACATTTTCCCTATAGCAGGAAATATTTCTAGAATAAAATAATTAAAAAAATTTTTTAAGTTAAACGGTTTTATTGACAGCAATACTTACTTGAAGTAATAATAATACTAAAAGCTAGAAAATAATTAGGTAGGTCCTAGGTACTAGTCATCACACTCCTCATCAATCTAGGGCGTTGATCAGACAATTAAATAAAAGCGTTGGGCGCGTGAAATTTCTAAAAATGTGAGGCGTATCATAACCTTATTAAAGTTCAGCTGGTCTTACTTATGACTATTAATAGAAATTTGACGCGTCCAACGCTTTTATTTAATTGTCTAATCAACGCCCTAGATTGATGAGGAGTGTGATGACTAGTACCTAGGACCTACCTAATTATTTTCTAGCTTTTAGTATTATTATTACTTCAAGTAAGTATTGTTGTCAATAAAACCCTTTAACTTAAACATTTTTTTTAGTTATTTTATTTTCAAGTTTTTAGTCTTTATTTAATTGTCTATTATTTCTCATTCTATTTAGTTCATTTAGTGACTCATTTTTACAAGGGCTCTTTCCTGACAATTTGTTACAATCTAAGTCCTCAATACATAATCCTTCCAAAGACTTTACTCGACTCTGCGCCACTTATGCTTGGCCCTCCTGGAACTCCAAACTATTTTGATGCCACTTCTACCGGACTGTATGTAATATTTGTTCCAAATATGAGCCAAATCGGTCATCATAGGTCGCTTTCTATTCATTGCATGTTCCAAATATGGACCAAATCGGACCACAAATACGATTTTTGTGAATATCTCGATCTTTGCGCCACCTGGCGTCGATTTTTTTATATGTCGCTTTCTATTCATGTATGTACTATTATGTGTTCCCAATATGAGCCAAATCGGACCACAAATACGATTTTTGTGAATATCTCGATCCTGGCGCCACCTGGCGCCGATTTTTTATATGTCGCTTTCTATTCATGTATGTATTATATGTTCCCAATATGAGCCAAATCGGACTACAAATACGATTTTTGTGAATATCTGGATCCATGCGCCACCTAGCGGCAATTTTTTTCCTTATTATTGCATTGTCATCGCGTTCTGAACTATATTCCAAGTTTCAAGCTTGTAGCTTATCGGGAAGTTACTTAAATTTCATTTACAAAATTCTTGCCAGCCAGCCAACCAGCCTGTCAAGTCAAGCTAAATAAAACCGTCTAAAAAGTGGACGAGATCGGTTAAAGACCATGCCCACTTTTATATAAAAGATGTTTAAAAGGTTCGTAGACGGAAATAATAAGGTATAACTTAGCAAAAAAGAATTTTGAATCAATGATATTTCACTTATCAAGTTTTATTGTAAGAGGAAATGGGGAAGAATTTTTTTTAAACGGGCTGTGCCACGTGTTATATTGAAAAGTAATTTATCTGAAATGAAATGTGCATTTGAAACTCACGCTGAGTATATAATATTCGCTTACACCCGAACTTAGACATCCTTACTTGTTTTCTTTTATTGTTGTTGTTTTATTGTTTGCTGTTGAGCTGACAACGGACTTTGCTTTCTTACGTATTTTATGTTGGTAAATATTATCTAACGTTTGCCTGACAAGACCGAGAGTTCGTAGGTCGCAGCTCATAGTTGAGTTGAGCCACACACCACGTACTCTATTACTAGTCAGTCATTTTAGGCTTTGGGACTGTGGGGCGGCCGTTATAAGCACATGTATCTAACTTAACTGCAATTGGTTCGACTTGCTTTGTCGCTATGCTGTGGTGTGGTGCAGTATGTTTTTGTACACAATTAGGTAATTTCAAAAGCTCGACTGACAAACTTATTGAACTGCATTGAGTTGGTGCTGGTGTTTGTTGTTTTTTCATTTTTGTGTTTGAGCTTCACTTTTTTTGGCATAAACTTTTTTCACACTACCTTCACACGCTTTCCGTTCGCTGTACTGTGGGCGAAATGGGAAATAAGTAAGGAAATATTGAAAGACACCATCATGTCGCTTCTGATTTTTAGTTTTATAGTGGGGTGGGAAAAGCAAATCTAATGAAGAGTGCTGTGCGGTGACATAAGGTCAACGGCCAAAAGGTTAATTGACGTTATGACAATTTGAAATTTGGCATTTGTGACTATTTCATATGGTCATAGCTTTATTTGACTTTGTGACCATTTGAAGTGGTCATAAGGTCAACTGACCTTGTGGTCGTTGACCTTTTGTCGTCCCTCCGAAACGTGGTATGCAAGACCGAAAAACTGAAAAGGTTATATACCTTTGAGGCCAAATCCAATCATTTTGTCAGGTTAGATCTTGGAACAAGCCCTTTATTCGTAAATCTCGTGTCCTATAATATACCGATAGTTTCCAGCCACTTCTCAATTGGAGGAGTAAGATCATTCTATCAAGTCTGCCAACATCTTTACAGACCGGATGTTGTCACAAGATTAGTCTTAAGGCAAATGAGAAGGGTTTTACCACCTAGTATTAAGTTAAGTTTTGCGGGCGGCGGAATGGCCAAGAAGGTTCAATATCGTCCCGAGATGGTCGGGCTAGTACCTTAATGTTACTTGTTACCAAGACATACCGGATTTATATCCAGCAAATAACCATCAACATCGTTAACACTCGCCGAAATCTTCAGTCAGTATCTTCATCGCTAAGACAAGAAGAAAAAGGTTTGACAGTTGTCTTTTCCAGTTTGTTTCTCCAGTACGGATACTTGTTAGCTGAAGCTATAACCATTTTTTTCTATCGGCTCTACAAAAGGAAAGCCTTGAGCCCGCTATACAAGGCCTGGGCAGACAGTATCCCATGCAGGGTAGCGAGAATGTTCTAGCCAGAGTTGAATGGCCGGAATCCGTTTGACGACACGTCACTTATCTTTGGTTATTGGTGTTTTGCAATAGTTCTGTTCAATGGGTACTCATTCGGTGATAAAACGGTTTGGCGGGTGACGTGGCTTGATCAAAAAATTACTTCATGTTTCAATGCCCAGTTTTAAATCACATCATCCTTTTCGAGTAGTGGAAGGGCTTCCTAGTGTGCAACAGTTTCCTGTAACATAGGCCAACATCGTAAAATTAAGACTATTTACGATGCACTGCTGTCCAATGGCCAAAAAACGAATCAAATTTGGGTTCTATGTGTTATATGAATCCCCTATGAAATGTGTGAGCTCAAAGCCCATATAGTGACCTTACAGTAAAACATAGTACTTAATTAAGACGGGGACTTTCTGCACTCAATGGCACATGTCGTTTAATAGAAATGAATTTTATGATACTCGTCAAAGTGAGAGAGAAATTGGGATCTCTAACCAAAACGTATAATGTGACGTTACACAGGTCATTATGCCCAATCTAGCAAACGGCGGCCCTGTAAGGTGGCCAACCCGCGACAAGCAATACAAAATACAAAAACAAACAAAATACAAAGGCACATTATGCAATTGTATTAGGTGGTGTTCTGAACCGGTTCAGCAGGCGAAATTGCATGAATGTAGGGCATCAGGACTGATTGCCATATGGAGTTTACTTAGAAGGCCAAGAGTGAAGGAAATATCTAGATTCTCCGGATTTTAGTCTGCAAGCGGAAATAATTGCAGTAAACTTCAATGAGGTATGTAGATGCTGCGGCGAAGAGATTTGCAATTACTGGTTGCCCACGACTTTTACGGGACATAAGCTACCGAACTTTGACTTTTTGGTTAATTATTGAGCTCAAGGCCGCAAAGATAAATAAAACACCTTATGTTTTGCTTTGGGCACTTTGGAACTATTCAATCTAAGGGTGGTCCCTAAATGCTCCATAATGGACATCAGCAGATATGTATTATATATATGGTTTGTCTCAGCCAAATACTTTGAGAATTATTTGCTACAAATTGGGGCGATAGGACCCACTGGTTTTACGTCGAATCCGAACGACATCTGCAAGCATGTGAATTTTCGCTGAGAAGCTTTTCATCGTTTAGAAAATTGTGCATATCATTCGATGTAGCTTTTCCCGGAAGTTGAACCTAGGACCCTTGGTGTGGTGGGCGAGCATGCTATGCTAGAAGGCAACGAGGAAGTCATACAACCGGCCCTCAAAATATGTCCGGGAATGGTCGAGAGAAAAGTTCTTCGAAGGATTTATGACGTCTACGCCTTGGTGAGTACCGGAGAAGATTTAATCCAGAGCTGTACGAGCTTTACGCAGACATCAACATAGTCCAGCGAATTAAAATGCAGCGGCTAAGCTGGCTAGGCCATGTTATGCGAATGAAAGATGACGCTCCGGCTAAGAAAGTGTTTCTATCGGAACACACCCATGAAAGGGTGGCCCCCACTCCTCTGGAAGGACCAGGTGGAAAACGATTTAAACTCCCTTGGTGTGACCAGTTGGCACCAGTTGGCAGAGAGAAGAAGTGACTGGCGCTGCTTGTTGGACGGCCATAACCGTTTAAACGGTTAAGCGACAGCTAATCAAGTAATTAAACTGTCGTGTAGACAATTTCGATATCGAATGTGGAATGTCTAGATATCCTGAAATATCAGAGAGGCTGGTGAAAAATAACTAGACTCCCTGAAGAAGGTGTCAAGAAGCACGAAATCGCCTTGGAGAACAAAGAAAAAAAAATTAAATACTCTTCCACCTATCTGTATTCCTTTTAACCCATTGTGCGCCAAGAGGCAATTGTGCAAATAGCTCAGCTTCAAGTGCAATTTTACGCAGTTTGAAACTACTTGACTTAACCCGTAACATACTGTCTGCTACTGCCATGATGT
>JARSSU010006517.1:0-10919 GCA_029619165.1 Eurosta solidaginis
TTATCTCTGTTTATCTTTCTATATTCCGACCTCAGACGCCCAGCATCTCAGCCATAAGGGATGAGAGTGCATGCTGTAATAAAAGGCTCTCGTCTACATCAATCGGCACATACAATTGGTGCGCCAAAACCAAAGCGGAGGTGTGGAAGAAGAGCGCGGAAAATGTAGTGTGCCTACGGTAAACATACAAATTAACACATTATAATAAGAAAAATGGAGATAAACAAGAGCAATCGCATTATCCTCATGCTATGTACTCCATTTTTGCCTGAGTAGTCACCAGAGCATGATGTGCTTGGACGGCTATCGCAAGTAATCAGCCAGACTATGCGCACAAAAACAGCCGCACAAGCATAAGAGGGATGCTCGGACATACATTCACATACTCATGTGAAAGCAGCCTGATTACGAACGAAACGATATCATTCGTTACGATAATCAACGCTAATAAACGAAACGAAGTCATTCGTTCGTTATTAACGTTAAGATCGTCAAATTAACGTTAAGTGTCGTTCTTAACGTAATAAACGAAAACGAATGACTTCGTTCGTTATTAAACGTTGCTTATCGTAACGAAATGATATCGTTCGTCGTAAGCATGCTGTGTGAAAGTATAAACGTTTACTTTAAATAGGCATTAACAGCTACTTTAGTGCACAGCAGCATTTGCGGGAATTCAATATTGAAAGGTCAATGACAAGCGGGTAGATATTAAAGAAGGAATTTACACACACAATGGTAAGGACATTGCGAAAAATGGAAAACATTATCCACTTGGGGAGGTTCCGTTTCCCTTCTTTTTGAGTGCTCTCGGTTGTGTGTAACAAGGGAGTATTCAGCTGCCGCAACACAAATGCTGTTTTTGAGTGTAGAAGCAGAGACACAGCACAGCTGAGAATCGATTAAAGTGATGCATGACCCCGTGTATAGACATGAGCAGCTGAAGAAATGAAAGAAACAGTGATGTGATAGTGTCACTGTTTGCAAATAAGGACGAATGTATCTGAAACTATGAATGTATGCAGGCAGATCAGCTGAGCTCATCAAGATGAAACCAATGAGCTCTACCATCTAGGAACAATGCGTCGGATGTCGGATTTAAAAGCAGTCGCGCGTCTGCCGTCAAGTGCAGTCTTGTTGGCGTTTTGTTTCTCTGCTTCTACTGAGCCAATTTTCGAAATGTTTTTATTTAAAAATTCCCTGCCGATAGCGCAGTAGTAGCGTCGACAACTCGTAGGAGGACCATGAGAAAAAATGTAATATGTTTGTTTATATTATCGGCCAAAACAGTTACCTGCCTATACCACCAAAAAAATTCATTTCTCTTTAATGAATGAGCGTATTAACAGTGCTAATGCCATTTCTGCGATATGCTCCCTCGATACTGAATGCTTAGGGTAGCTAGACTGACTCTCGATGCGGCTATGATTGTGCGAACAACAGAGCTAATATCAGCTATTCTCACCAGGTTCGACTTCGCAACTAGTGCTACCCATCGGCGTTTGTAGGATGGACTATATCAGCTCCTTAAGCCTACGTTTAGGAAGTCTCAACATCTACTAATGTTGCCGTGTAACATACGCTTATCATCACTGTAGATAATTTAGAAGCATATCCTACTAGCTCCAATTATTGAAGACTCGCAGGACTGGCAGCTCCATATCAAGTCTGTAAGCTGGACCATATGTACTTATACTCTGATAAAGAAAAACCTACTGAGCAAAGATTTGGTTTGCGCCGAACGCAAGCTTGACTTAATATGTTGTACCACTAACGAATTTAAATATTAAACAAATCTCTTAGCACAAAGTATCTCTTCTATATGCGTAAAAGTCAGACAGTACTCACTTGGATCGAATGTATACGCGCATAACTTTTAGCTGAGATATAAGTATCGCATCGATGATACTTGATCCGAGCTGTTTTAAATATGTCTAGCGTATCCATACTTTTTTAAAGTTCTATCACTAGTTCTGTACTTAGCGCTGTTCGGTAGTGCGGCTACAAACTTCCCTTCTCCTGCATCGGATAAGCACCAATTGTGTGTAACTATTCAGGGTAATTCCGCTTATTCCAAATCTCTGTTACAAGTGCGATTCGCTAAACTGTTGAATAAATCACTACAATATTCAGTATTGCAATATGGTGTTTATTTAGTCTCCTTGGGAGTAGTATAATTATACTTCATATCACGTACTCTTTGCCACCAGCGTTTTAAATTAAACTGCTTACTGACTACTCAGCTTGCGATGCTTTTATACTCTCCCTCGCTTTTATTTCGCATATTTCTACTAAAGTCTAGACATTTCGCCTTCTAGAACTGCTTTATCTCCTGCTTGGTAATTGACGCATACATATATGCGTTGTGTATGTGTGAGTACAACTTCAGCTGATGATACATCTGTGTTTGTGAAGTACTCTCTTCGTTGCCTTGTACACAAGTGTAAATGATAACTGATTATTCATGTACACCAGTGTGGCTTAGCTTTATGTTCTTGTTGTTGCGTGATTATTTACTAACAGCCTAGTGATGTCAACATTCGCCAACAATAGTCATTAAAACCAAAATCCAAAATCGAAATTTATGCAATCCTGTACATTCTAATGTTCGAAATTTTTCGAACGTTTTATCAGATTTGCTTGCAAAGTTTCAATTAAACAAGACAAACAATTAATTATCGAAAATAAAAAAAGAAGAGTATAATTGATTAAATTTATTCAAAATTGCAACTACTGTTTTTGTATTCGCTGCTATAAGTTACGGATTGTGCGCCTGCGCATTACATTTCCTTGACAAATCCTAAACAAATGAAAATTTAATGAAATTTCATTCTGGTTTTCTATTCAAATCTCAAATATGTATGAACTACTTCGTTTATGCATTCTTGTATATATTTTAATTAAGGGTACACATCTTTTATCTGTTTTCTGCACAAGAGTGCCAAAAAAGAAAATAAATGACGTAATTGGACACATTTTGAGAACAAATTTCACATGAAAATCCTTTTTGATACGTAGACAAGACTAGAAGCTTTGAAAAAAGTCTCGCCATTTTGCGGAAAGTATAGAAGTATTGCAGTTTTATTAAAACTAGAAATTCGGTTTCGTGACCAGCTAGAAGTTATGCCGTTAATGGGTGTCCAAAGTATTCCACAGTTACCAAATCTAAGACCCATTCGTATTTTTTATTTGAATTCAATCATTTGTTAGCTATTTTCTTGATATACCAATCTCGCTTTTGTGTTTTTCCCTCGAATACAATTTTTATTGTTAACAGGGGTTGAAATAATTTTTTTTGCCTACTACGTCTTACAAAATACGTTCTCACACTTACCTCTTCGTAAGTATTTTCACGCGAACTCGATTGTACGCTGCTGGCTATTGAACGACGAAACATTTCGCTAAAAATAAAAAAATTTAAAAATTACTTAAATACAATGAGTAATGAAATGGAAAAATTGTGTGGTTATTATTTGTTTGCAGGACTAATGCTCAATGCTCCGTTAAAGACACATTTTTTTGGCCCGTTGTATGGTGGGGTGTCATAAGGCAAACGACCAGAAGGACTATTGGCGTTGTGACAACTTTAAATTGCCATAAGATCAATTGGCTTTATGACCACTTCAATTATACATAAGGTCAGTTAACTTTATTTCAACTGAGAGTTTTGGAAAATATTAATTATATTTATGTATAAGCTGACAACTTTTACTTTTTATTTTCTCCGTGGGGATGAAGCCGCAGATTAAGGTTTGCGAGTATGTAATAAATAAGAACCTAATTTCATACTTCATATATGAGTCGTTTATTTTGAAAGTGGTTTAAGTCCAGTTTTTCTTATATTGAGGTATTTAAGAGTTTGTGTTTGATTTGTTTCAAAAATATTGTTAAGTGATATTAATTTTTTTATGGCTTTGTGACCTTAAACATGTTAGAGTATATAACGTAATACGTTTTGTAAACTTTACTAGAAAAATAAGCTGTGTGTCAGAACCTAAAATGGCCTTAAATCACTTTCAAAATTAATAATGTGAAAAGGGATAAGTCCACTTATTTTTAGGAAATTAAATAATAGAAATTGTAAATATTTTATATATATTAATTTGGGCCAATTTTTAGTTAAATTTGTGGTTATTGGAGCTTTTCGGCCGATAATTTCAAGACAAAAACACAAGTTTTTCTTTTTCTCCCACGCGTTTCGATGGGTATTTTCCATCTCCTCAGGGAGGCTGTATATTTTAACATAAAAATATAAACATAAAACAAACACAAACATTAACATATTTAACAGTGAAAACTTTACACAACTCTTTAACAGACTTTCCACTTACATTCAATGTTAAATAACTTTGATAAACATATAGACATTACTGAATATAAATAAACAACACTTAACATTAATTCATTCATCTGCACTGAAACGTCACTAGCTGATAATGCCGTCATGTAA
The DNA here is from genome assembly GCA_029619165.1 of Eurosta solidaginis. Classification (NCBI taxonomy): domain Eukaryota; kingdom Metazoa; phylum Arthropoda; class Insecta; order Diptera; family Tephritidae; genus Eurosta; species Eurosta solidaginis. The sequence continues at coordinate 4,451 of JARSSU010006517.1, forward strand.
GCGCAGTTGATGTTATGACGTCTTCTTTATAATTCATAGCATTGCTGATTTTTTGTTGTATTCTCAATGCTTCCAGCGTCATTCGTGTTCTTTCTTTCCCCTCAATATCTAATATTATCGTGTTTTCGAAGTCCGCTGTGTGTCTGTGTTGGTTAAATGTTCGCATAGTGCTGTTGTTGTTTTCTTATTTTTCGCGTCAAGTCTGTATTCATTTATTCGGACGCCTAGCGATCGCTTTGTTGTTTCCAATGTATATTTGTTTGCAATTTTCGGCTGCGCTCCCATTACATTGGATTTGGTATACTACATTGTGTTGTTGTTCTTTGTCGATTTTGTCTTTTGTTTGTGTAATATTGTACTTAAAGTTTGATTTGGTTTATGTGCCAATTTTATTTTGTTATTGAGTGCGATGCTACCTATTGTTTGATGTCCGTTAATCCTGGTATGTATGTCACGCCTGTGTATATTAGTTTTTCTTGTTCTTTTCTCTGTTCAGTATTGCTTGGCGTGCAGTTAGCTTTGTTTTTGGCTATTGTTATCCACGCGTCTATTAGTTTATTAGGGTAGCCGTTCTTGTATAAAATATCTCGAATTTTTTGGATGTTTGTCTTCATGAACTCCTGTTCACTAAGATGAAAAACTTTAGTTATAAAGTTTATGGCCGTGTTCTTTTTTTGCATCCATGGGTGATTCGAATGATAGTTTATCATTCTGGATGACGATACGGCTTTGGCATACCAATTAGTTTTTAGTGTTTGGTCTGATTTTATGATTTCAATATCTAGGAAGGGCAACTTATTGTTTTTCTCTCTTTTTCTATTGTAAATTTTATTTTGTATGCTGGTTATTAAATGTTTTTAGTATTTCTTCCACGTCTTTAGTCTTAATTATTGCGAAATATATCATCTACATATTTGTTTATGTATTTGATATACATATATGTCCTTTGATTGAGCTCGGTAATGCTGTCGTCAAGAATTTTGTCTAAAACTATATCAGCTACAATGGGCGAAAGAGGATTCCCCATAGGCATACACCATATACTTGTTGGTAAAAAGTGCAATCATACGTGAAGTAATTGTTGTCAATCAAGCAGAATTCAAGACAGGTTTGAAAATGTTTCTTCGTCATTGTGTATGCATTTGTAGGTTACCCCACTGTTTTATATCGAATTTATTGCTAAATTAATCGGTATATTTGTGAAGAGGGACACAACGTCCAACGAATTAAAATTTCATCGTCTGCAATCGTGATATCTTTTAAGTTGCGCTTTAGTTGTAAGGAAATTTTGCACATTAAGACTGTCCGAAATTATATGTTTGAGGGTTTTTCCTAATATTTTGACAGTTTTAAACATGGCACACTCACTGATGATGATATCGGTCTCAAGTGGAGTGTTTTCTTTATGAATTTTGGTAAGCCATACAGTCTGGTGCTGTAGCTGCAGTGCCAAGTTAATTGTTTTTTAAGTAAAGAATGATATTCCCCTGTTTATATGTCGTTTACAATGTTGTTGTTTTTCCGTATAATTGGTGTGTTGGATCCGTTCTCATTGTTTTGTATGTTTGTCTATCGTGCAATAATTGCTCATTTTGTTTTTGTAGTCCACCTGTACATCATAACTGTTTTGTTTCCTTCACCTGAGTTTGTTATAATCGCTACATCTTGGTACTTTTTAACAAAATGCTTAGTGTCTTCGTGTAGACTTTTAGTATGAGTTTTTCTTTTGATTATTTCTTACTTGTCTTAAATGTATTTATTTCGTTGCCACATTATATCTAGTGTATCTTTTCCTTTGTCATCTCCTATGTGCTTGAATACCTTGCTCCAGATCTCGCAGATCACGTGAATGGGAGAAAATGATTTCCTCGATACTGGAGCGCAAACTTTTTTCCCAATGACAGTAACCAACGGTTTCCGGGGGGAAATTTATATCAGTGTTATTCACAAACCAGTCTCGTTGTATCTTAGTCCAAATGTGTCAAAGCTTTTCGTTACATGTGCTCGTATTTTAGAGTTCAGCTGTTGTTCTGTAGCAGTGTTTATTCCCTTTGTAAATTGTGTTTGATTTTCCAAAACTAACATGACGGCATTATCAGCTAGTGGACGATTCAGTGCAGATGAATGAATTAATGTTAAGTGTTGTTTATTATATTCAGTAATGTCTATATGTTTATAAATTTATTTAACATTGAATGTAAGTGGAAAGTCTGTTTAAAGAGTTGTGTAAACTTTCACTGCTTAAATATGTTAATGTTTGTTTTGGTTTATGTTTATATTTTTATGTTAAAATATACAGCCTCCCTGAGGAAGATGGAAAATACCCATCGAAACGCGTAGGAGAAAAAGAAAAAACTTGTGTTTTGTCTTGAAATTATCGGCCGAAAAGCTCCAATAACCACAACCGTAAATATTTTATGTTTGATGTAGTATATGAATGTAACAGCTTTAAAATAGGTAGGGAAGCTTTCTATTGAGATACAGATTTTTATTTTTGTAATTAAAAAAATATTGTTAAAAATAAATATCAAGTAATTTATTAAAAGTAAATTTACATTAATTTATTTATTAAGGATAATATCAAAGATTTTGCCATATTATTTTTCCTCATTTAGATTATTGTGAGGTTGTTAAAATATTCATGGTGCATAGGTTGTATATACCTTAGTATCTCAATTTTACTTCTTGGCAGTGAATTTTATTGCTGTGCTGTGCAGTAGATCTTACGATTTCTTTTCGAATACAGCGAGAATTCCGATACCGAGAAATCGAGAATTCGGCTTCCCGCGAGATTCTCGTGTGTCGGAATACTACTCGTAATTCTCGCGAGCTTCTTGACATTCAATTTAGTTGCTCCAATGGCAGTACTCTACGCATTTCGGTGTGGTATTGTGGAAATTTTCGTTTGTGCTCCAGAATAAATCGTAAGCTCTATATTAGGGATGGGAACTGCATCCGGATTTTTCAACTATCCGAATAATCCGGATACGTAAACGCAAATTCCGGATATCCGTATATCCGGCCACTGGAATATAAAAATTGAATATCTGCACATCAGAATTGGACGAAGCAAACATCGAAAAATTATTCACAAAATATGTTTGTTGATTACTAAATTATTATTAAGAAAATAGTTTTAACATCATATTACATATGTATTTCTCAATACGGGCATTGATTTAAATGCCCCACGAATTTATTGTTATTAATGTGAAATAAACATATATGGTACATCAATTTGTTGCTTTCACTGGATATCCAAAAATATCGGTTATTAACCGGATCTTCATAAATCCGGATATCGGATAGTTTCACAAACTAATATTAGCCGGATATCCATTCCGTCCGGATTTTATCCGTGTCAACGGATATCCGTATGGATATCCGGATATTCGAATATGCGGATAGTCCCAGCCCAACCATATATACATAAAACAGCCAACGCATTGATTAAATAGAATTTCGAGAAGCTCCCGAGCTTTACGAGTGTTTTGAGATTCGAGAATGTCGCGACAAGCCGAGTATCGCGAGAAATCTCTTCTCGAACCAGTTCGAGAAATCGTAAGCTCTACCGTGCAGTGATGCATTTTTTTGCAGTTTTGTAACATAAAAGGTGCAATATCTAAATTATGAAATAATACATTTTAAATAAATATTAAATAAAACATTTTAAATAAATAGTAAATAATAATAATAATGGCGGCCACCGTGGTGTGATGGTAGCGTGCTCAACCTACCACACCGAAGATCCAGGTTCACGCCTCGGCAAAGCAACATCAAAATTTTAGAAATAAAAGTTTCCAATTAGAAGAAAATTTTTCTAAGCGGGATCGCCCCTCGGTAGTGTTTGGCAAGCACTCCGAGTGTATTTCTGCCATGAAAAGCTCTCAGTGAAAACTCATCTGCCTTGCAGATGCCGTTCGGAGTCTGCATAAAACAAGTAGGTCCCGTCACGCCAATTTGTAGGAGAATTTAAAAAGGAGCACGACGCAAATTGGAAGAGAAGATCGGTCTAAAATCTATCGGAGGCTATCGCGCCTTACATTTATTTATTTTTTAATAAATAATAAATTTAATTTCAGTGGACTTAATTAAACCAGTTTCAAACTAATTTTTTTTGACTTTGTTAGCTAGCTAATTTTCAAGTCCCCAAAATCATAGCGATTTTAATATACTAGACTTCTTAAATTGTTTATAAAAAAAAGTTATATAGGATTCTGATTATTGTTGTCATTAACTCCTTTTTTTTAAATGGACTTAAACCACTTTCAAAATAAACGACTTATATTTTTATAAACTCAAATATTAACAACCTTACTGACTAGATTACAGGTTAACCTAGTACTAGTTTAACAATTTTAAAGTGAGATCTACTGAGATAAGTAATAAGACTCAATGCGTGCTGCCTCAAACAGAGACCTTGGCATGGCATGGATAGGCGATCAAATTCTTCAAGACCTCTTAGAAAAGGTGCAAAACTGAAGTTATTCGAACGAAGCACTTCAACGCGGAATGCACTGTAAAAACGGAGAGCTCTGTTAGGGACATTGAAAGTCAATTGCACAAGTAGTTCTGAACAGCCAAAAATAAACATTACGTTTTGAACAAAACGCCCGACTTCAAGTGGCAAGACATTGATATTGTAGGGTGGCAGGGGATTAACAAAGTGTAGAGGTTGAAGAGCAAATCGTATGAACTTGCGCTGAATTCTTTCAATTCTTAAAGAGTGTGAAGAGTATATCGGATTCTAGTTGAATGAAGAATACTCTAGCTTTGAACGCACTAAGGCATGGTATAGGATTTTCCTGGTTTATGGGTCCTTGAAGTCATAAGCATGTCATCGCAAAAAAGCTTAATTTATACCAGCATTTAGTATGAGAAAGTTTATATGATTACCATAAGTAAAAGATGAGTCAAAAATTATATATTAGCTGCAAAAGATCTAGAAAAACGTTGTAAGAAGTAATACGCACATACACATTATCTAGACTTATTTTAATTCCAGGTGAACATCTATGGCGAAGTTATTAAAGCTTTTTATTCAAAAACAATTTACGCGTTACCAAAAATGGCAATAGTGATAAATTTGGAAATTTTCAGAAGATAATTATAAAACGCAAGCGGTTTTTGTAACAATATTGAAGACGTACATAAAGCAAAATTTTATCACTATAAAAAGAATATTAGTTGGAAATTTAATAAAAAAAAAGTAAGAGTTCGTGTGAAACCGAACATTACATACCCAGCTGTTCACTTGAAAAGCTGTTGTTTGTTTGCTTTGTGTAGTTAATAGTGTTATAAGGCTACATTAAAAGACCTTTAGGAAAAGTGGGCGTGGTCTTTAACGGATTTTGATTATATTCACTCAGTCTATATAATTTGGCAAGGATAGTGTCTCTGCCAAATTTCAATGCAATATCTTAAACGGGTTTTGAATGTGGGTGGTGCCACGCCCATATTCCAAAATTTTTTGGAATTTATGTTTTGCGCCATAAAACCATCCACCTACCGAATTACATTAGCTTAGCGTTATTCATTTTGAATTATCTAGTTATTTTCATTTTTCTAAACTTTCTATATCAGAAAAGTGGGCGTGGTCATCGTCCGATTTCGCTAATTTTAATTGGCGAAGATATCTCAATATTTGCTCAAGTTATCGTCTTAACGGGCGGACATGGCTTAATCAAATTTTTTCGATACTGATGATTTTGTTATACGGAAGTCTATATCTATCTCGATTACTTTATAACTGTACAAACAACCATTATTCAATGAATGTTATATTACCTGTGTACAAGTACAGTTTGGTATAAAAAATTCTGTTGCTGCTACAAACACACATACCTCAAGTGTTGACAAGGCGTAGGCGCTGGATTTGTTAAATTAGACCTTGAATCGCTTTAGATTTGGTGTAGAATTTCCTAGTTGCTGGTTATTGTTCATGTTATTGTTGTTATGCATATTGTTGTTAACATTTGTGTTTTTATTACTTTTGTTGCTGCCAGATTTCATTTGATTGTTGTTTATGTTATATTTCTTGTTATTGTTATTGTTATTATTGTTGTTGTGATTATGCTGCATGCCGCTTGTCGTGTGACTCGTATTTTTATGACCCAAAGCCATTGCTGACGACATTTTTGGTTTTGTTTTATGAATTATTAGCACCTTTTTTTTGAATGTTAACAATAATACAAGCTTGATATAAACAATTCGTAAAATTTACAATTCCACACCAAATATGGTCAGTTCATTAGCTTTTCAGCTTTCTTAATTTATTTTAGGCTATATTTTAGTTTGAACACGACACGCGATTTCTGACTATCTGTAAATTTGTTGTTGAGATTTGTATTATTGTTTTTGCTGTGATTTTATAATTTTTTAGTTTTTATATTTTATGATTTTTTCATGAAATTAATTTGTTAAAATTTTACCATTTTTGGTGCACCTGTTTTGAAATATTTGTCTGTAG
>JARSSU010006518.1:0-27956 GCA_029619165.1 Eurosta solidaginis
TTTTTCTTTCTTCTATTCTAATTTAAAAATTTTTCAATTAAAAAATTTATCATAACAATAATAATGATAAAAATTATTGTTAGGCCTTGAGCTCGTTCGAACCCGCGAGCCTTGGGCGGTGCCACTTTCCTAGATGTTCTGGTCTCCACGACGGCAACCCCCCGACGGGGTTCATTGCGCCATGTTGCTAGGTCTCAAACCACAATCTACCGGGTACCCCAATGCTTGCCCAAGGACGCCCAGTCCCAGGGCCACAACAGCATGGCCTTCCTCAACACAGGCGTAGTCACCCGTCACCTACTCCCAGAGTGGCGACGTCTCCCCCTATGCACTTCAGAATTCTGCAGTTAAACTGTAATAGACTAACTGGGAAGATCACGGAGATTGTCGATTTCATGAAGCGGCACAATATCCGCATTGCTGCAATTCAAGAGACTAAACTCACAGCAAGATCTGCACTGCAAACCTGTTCTGTGTATAATGTCCACAGAAAAGATCGCATGAGCGGAAATGGAGGCGGCCTTGCGTTTGTCATACACCACTCTGTGCAATATCATATATTTGATCCTGGCATCGACCGCAGGGACAATATCTTAGAACGTCAAAGCCTATCTGTCCGGTCAGGCGATGCAAACCTAGAAATCATCAACATCTACATCCCTCCTGACACCTGTTGCCCCAGTGGATACCGCCCTAATATTAGCGCCTAACCCACTGGCAACAATCGCATTATCTTAGGCGGCTTTAATGCTCATCACGATCTATGGCATTCAAATTTGCGGCGGACAATAGGGGTGAGATGTTGGCGGATCAAATAGAAGAAACGACGTTCTGCACAATAAACGGAGACGCCCCCACACGTATGGTAGGAAGCTGTCACAGTTCGCCGTATATCTAAATCGTGAGCGCAGAACTCGTAAACTGCGTCACTGGCAGCCGATCGTAACATTGGCATCCGACCACCTGCCTATACTTATTTCGTTCGAGCGTACCGCTGACTTCATCGTTACAGAAAACGCGCTTTCATAAACTTTAAAAAAGGAAAGTGGGACGAATACAAATCTTTTACAGACAGCCTCTTTGCTACCCTCCCTATCCCGATTGATGCCCGCCAAGGGGAGCGTGCTTTCCGCAAGGTCATTGAATCCGCCTCGGCACGTTTCATTCCCGCCGGGAGAATTCCCGAAATTCGGCCCACTTCCCGGCGGAGGCCGCAAATTTAGCGAGAGAACGTGACCTTATAAGACAGCTCGACCCAGGCGACTTTGGTCCACCGTAAAGTCCCTATCGAATCCATCTAAGCGCAATGACAAAGTTTCCACCGCCTTCGGCGATAAAGTGCTGTCGGATTCAAAAAAATGCGCGAGCGCTTTCTGCCGTCACTACGTAATGCATTCTACGGTCGACGAAGATAGACGGAGGGCCAACAGACACGCACATAAACACAAATAAGGGATATAAACCAACGCATCAGATTGCTTGTGGATGAACACAAGCGGGCGAAATGGGAGGAGCACCTAAGAGGTTTTAACCTCTCTGCAGGTGTGGGTAAACTTTGGTCCACCGTAAAGTCCCTATCGAATCCTCTAAGCACAATGCCAAAGTTTCCATCGCCTTCGGCGATAAAGTGCTGTCGGATTCAAAAAAATGCGCGAACGCTTTCTGCCGTCAATACGTAATGCATTCTACGGTCGACGGAAATAGACGGAGGGCCAACAGACACGCACATAAACACAAATTCAGCGCGTCACCAATTACCATCACCGCCAGAGAGGTTGAAGATGCCATTGGTCACGCTAAACCATCCAAAGCAGTGGGCCCAGACGACATAGCCATGCCGATGCTTAAAAGCCTAGGGAAAGGGGGTTTCAAATACTTAGCTCATGTCTTCAACCTGTCTCTTTCAACCTTTGTCATACCCGAAAAATGGAAAATGGCCAAGCTGGTCCCGCTACTAAAGCCTGGGAAACCAGCTAACATAGGAGAGTCGTATCGTCCGAAATCTCTCCTATCGCCAGTAGCAAAGACGCTTGAAGCCATTTTGCTCCCCTACTTCCAAGCAAATTTGCAGCTAGCCTGTCACCAGCATGGCTTCAGAAAACTCCATAGCACCACCACCGCGCTAAATGCCATAAGCACCCAGATAAATTGCGGTTTAAATCGGTACCCCCACCATAGAACAGTACTAGTAGCGCTAGACCTATCAAAAGCTTTTGATACGGTCAACCATGGCTCGTTACTGCAAGACCTGGAAGGGTCTACCCTTCCCCCATGTCTTAAAAGGTCGACCACAAATTATCTGGGTGGTCGGCAGGCATCGGTGCAATTTAGAAACGAAACATCTAAACCAAGAAGAATTAAACAAGGGGTACCACAGGGTGGTGTCCTATCCTCACTTTTGTTTAATTTCTACATATCTAAGCTACCTTCACCACCAGAAGGAGTCACTATCGTTTCATACGCCAATGACTGCACAATAATGGCCACTGGCCCAAGCCCACAGATCGATGAGCTCTGCAACAGAATAAACGGCTACCTCCTTGATCTCTCCAGTTTTTTCGCCTCGCGAAACCTGGCATTATCGCCGACTAAATCTTCCGCGACCTTAATTACAACATGGACGTCCCAAATGTCAACCATTTTGAACATCCACGTCGATGTCACTACGCTACCGACTGTCCTACACCCCAAAATCTTGGGTGTGACGTTTGATCAGGATCTACATTTTGGTGAGCACGCAGCCGCAATTGTTCCGAAAATCCAGAGCCGTAATAAAATCCTCAAATCCCTTGCTGGCAGTACCTGGGGAAAAGAAAAAGAAACGCTCATTACTACATACAAAGCAATTGGCCAGCTGTTTACGTGCTACGCGTCACCCATATGGTCGCCAAGCCTAAAAATTACCCACTGGATAAAGCTACAGGCCTGCCAAAATACTGCTCTCAGAATACCCAGAAACCTGGGCATCCAAACAGGCATCTGATTTATGAGCCAACACCGCCTAGGGGCTTAAGGTATCATCTCCGTAAGCATTTTGAGGAAATACGGCACCTAAGAACCCAGCCGTATGAAGCAAAAAAACACAAGCAGGTCCTTGGTGAACTCCACAAACAGGCGTCGGACCTTTTTGCCGGGAATTGCCCGGTGAATCTAGTACTCAAAGAAAAGTACCCAAAACTTGTGGAAGAGGAACGCATACTCCCCAGGAAACGCGTGTCACTCTTGCTCAACTTCGTTCTGGATTCTGTAACAGGTTAAACTCTTACCTGTCCAGAATCAACCCCGACATACAAAATGTATGCCCCGCTTGCAATGTGTCCCCACATGACACCAACCATCTCTTTAATTGTAATGTGGAACCAACGCCTCTAACCCCCCTTTCATTATGGTCCACCCCTGTTGAAACAGCAAGTTTCCTTGGACTCCCGTTAGAGGATATTGATGACAATTTGTGGTCGGTCGCGGCTGTTAGGTGGGGCGAAGCACTGCTACAACAACAACAACAACATTGTCCCAAAATGTGTTTTGCATGCTTACATATTGTTTTGCAAAAGCCAGTATTTTTTTCCTATTTGCAGTGAAAATCAGGGGTGTTTTTTGGCAGCATATCTTTTCAAGCCAGATGTAAGTAATGTTCTCGCCCCTGTACTGGCAGAAACATTCAAATCCAAACCCTCTCTGAAATTTCTCAATGCACAACGTGTATCGTGATCTTGGGCTTCGGACCTCCTCTTAACTGAGCCATTCCATACTGGAATGTTTTTCGCTTCTTGAAGTTTTCAAAAATCTTTCTGGTCCCTCCGATCGAAAAAGAATATTTTGTGTATAAATAGGCTATTTCTGACCACAAATTTGCTTTAGTGCAAAGTAAATGAAAACTCCACTATTTCGGCTCAACGTTTCGGTAAGCACCTTAGCTTCTTCAGGAGCGAAACTGAATTTACACATTTTTTTGCTAATTTTTGACACAAACAACAATGAAAACATGAAAATAAAATTTAAACGTTGAGCCGAAATAGTGGAGTTTTCATTTACTTTGCACTAAAGCAAATTTGTGGTCAGAAATAGCCTATTTATACACATAATATTGAATATAATTGACCAGCTACCATATATACGAAAAAGAATATTTTTCATCAATTTTTGCATATGTTTTCCCTACAATTAATTTCCGAATTCCTTCAGTTTTGAGTATTTTTCACTTGTAACAAAAAAAATTAAATATAAAAAACTGACAGAAATAAATTAATCAATGGAGTTTTAAAGCCCCGTCACATAAGAAGTTTTTCATATAAACGCGCTTAAAAGGCGAATTAATGATGGCTTATAACCATAAAACCATAACCAGATTAAAGAGCTGATCGAACCTACCGTATGAAAATCAATGTAATCGATTAATTTTGCAATACCATAACGCTAACGCCATAAACCATATCATAGCCAACCAATTGGTTTTTGGTTTCTCGCCATATCCATAACCTAAAAATATTTGAATTGGTGAATTTAATAACTTTTTGCAGATTTGATACGTTGTGTCTAAGAGACTTATTTTTTGTGGAATATGTTTGTAATTTTTTGAGTTTTCTTAATTTTTATGAAATTTTCACGATTTCTAGGTTAAGGCACCATTAATCGATCACATTGGAGATGGTTATGCACAGGGCCGTAGATAGAAAATCCGGGCCAGGGACTAAACAATTTACGGCCCCCTATAAAAACTCCACTAACACATTGATTAATTTGAATTAATGACGTCTCATTCATGAATCATTATTGATGGATTACTTACATCACAAACAACTTTTTCTCACATCAACTAAATTATTTTTGGACTAAGAGCTGAAAATAAAATTAACACAGAATATTTGCTATTATATTGTTTTATTGTAACGTAGAAATAAAATTCTCTTTTAACAGCCACATATTGTTTCAAATAATCTCTTCTAGTTATTTGGTAACATTTCTGATAAATCTAATGATGATTATAAATTTTAATTATTCAATATAGAAAGTTCGGATATCAAAGAGTGCTTCACTTGCTTTTTTCGCTGCAAAATTTTTATAATAATATCAAAATTTAACTGTTTTGCCACGCTGAAGGAACGTTCTGCACTAGCTACAGTGACAGGTATAGTGCAAAAGATACGTAAAGCAACACAAATGTTGGGAAAAATTGTATACAGATTTTGACATAGATGGCATTTAGCAATTCCAATGGTGACAGACCTTTATCAAAATTTGCTTCGTAAATGTGTTTCAAGTGAATTATTTCGCATTCTAAGCTTTGAGAAATGCCCGACTTGTATTTTCGACAAATTTTGCTGCGCTCGCGCAAACTATAGTTTCATCCATGTCTTCAAATTACCACAAAAAGAAAAAACGTCTCGTTCAAATTTCTAATAGCTGCAAATCGTTCAGTAATGCCAGTGATTACAGAATCAAAGATCACCAGGAATGTATTGTTTTTAAATCAGACTCTGTATCATACGTAATCATCTCACTTTAAATTATCTTCAGAACGTGTTTGTGGGTTTTTCTCTTTCGAATGTCCGGAATCTTTGGCAAGATGTTCAATTGAATAGCAACTGTTTTGCATTCGTTTAAAATTGTTTCGACTAGTTCCTGATCAACTTCAAATCAGCTATAAGGCATCTAAATGTCGGACCTCAACATCTGTGGAGGCGTCTCTAGCTTGGAGAACCACGTTTCTTTCATTAATGTTAGTCTGTATTTTGAACCAAATTAAGGACAATAAGATACATTCGAACTTGTTGATGTACTTGAGGATGCGCTGTAACATCTCCGTATGCTGCGCTAGTACACATTTGGCTTTGTCCGGAAATACTATGAAGAGAGCTCAGTACAGTTTTTGTTGAGGATGTCCCATCGTTGTGGACGGCTGCTGAAAATAGTAAAACAATTTTGTACACTCCGCTAGAAAGTCATTGCAGCCGTACAACATTCTGCAGCAGCAACACCACATGAATTGCGACTGTGGTTGCACAGGCGAGTAATCAGCACTCGGGTTGTTGTCGAGAATGTGACGTAGTGCTCCGTGGTAAGCTCCTTTCATATGCCGCCGTTATCGTACCTGGTAGCGCGATAATCTTTTGATGGGATTTCATGTTTACTAGAGTATGCCAAATTAGATCAGCAATTTTACCAGTTTTTTGGTTCAAATTCACGAGCCAAACCGTTCTTGAATTGTAAATTTGTGCTTTCGAATTGTGAAATGGGATTAGCGCAGAAATGAACGCAATCACGTGATTACCATCAGCATAGCATCAGCGATATTAGCAAATACTTGCTTTCTTGCTTGATCTATATAGTGTCTCTCACGTGCTTGCACAAATTCTATAAACTCGTCTGAATCTCTGGGAAAGATAGTGAACTTGTAAGATATTCATAGGATAGCAGTAGTTGAATAGCGAGTCTCCGCTAAGGACTAAAGGTGTTAAAGCACCAGTCAGCCTCTAGACTCGTTAAGGAGGCATTATACACTTTACATACAACTGAGTTTGTGTTATCAGCACAGGATAAGTTAGAATAATCACGAAGCCAAGTTAGTAAATTTTACTAACAGCCTGCAAAGGCATCATGGTCAGTTACAGCAGGGGCAAAGGTAATACCTTGCAAACCTCTTTTTCGCTAATAGGCAGGACAAAGAGTTATTGGATTCAGGCGCAGACTATTGCTTGCCAGGCCAGTTTGACAATCGACACCAGATCAGTGTTACAACTTTTGAGCAAGGCCATCAATATTGTTCAAATGAATCTCATAAATCACAGCTGATATCCTCAGCATAGGCATGGAAGACTTACATAGTTGCAAGTCGAAAAGTATCGTCGTTAATAAACAGGCTAAAGAGAGAGGGGCTAGTATAGAGCCTTGTAGAACACCAGAAGTACGAACGTCTAGTCCAGTGATATCTGTACTGGTCATTACTCTTTCGGCACCTACAGTAAGTAACTTCGCATAGGCTTACTGAATCGCGCTAAACCCAAGTACCTACTAGCTTTGAACAGAGTAAATAATGCTATCAACAGAATCAAAGCTTTTGAGAAGTCAAGTGACAAAGCAGGGTCAACTGATTTTTATCAAATGGCACGCGAATCTCATCCAAGATTTTTAACATGGCAGCTGGAGCATTTCGCCAGCCCTTGAAACAGATTGTTAAGGGGATAAACCAAACCATTACTAGGTATGTAGTGTTAATTTGATCACACAGAAGGACGCTCAAAGTACTTTGACAGGGCAGAGACAAGATGCTAATTGGACGGAAACACATGGGCTACACGCAGACTTTGTTTCGCTACTGTCGCACAGACGCAATTTCACAGGGATGGAAGCGCAACAAGAGGTTGTGATGCGTGATTGATCGTGGGTTAAGGTATCCAACAATAACTGGTAGCACACTCTTAATAAATTTGATTGGTATACGTCCTCACCAGTGGCATTAGATTTAATTTAAGTACTGATCTAATCACATCACACTCGGATTCCAGAGACAATTCGAACAGTGAACCACATACAACAGACGAATTACTGAAATGGGCGAGCTTGGCTGGCAGAAGGAGAACAACATTAATAGGCATTGTCTAGCAAATCTGCGCCTTCAGCTTACTGTCGAGGAGCATCGCGGCAATATATCCGCAGCTCTCAGGTTTCGCCAAGAATATTTGAAGGGAGAGAGGGATCAGCCTAGGCCGAATGGAACGAACGCTTCTCGCTTTGATGATCTGCTGTAGCATTATTTCTAGTGCATCGAAATAGTTCCAGGTTTGCGGCGATTGGATTCCTCTTCCATTGAGATCGCAAACTTATCCTTGTTTTAAGTGCTACCAGAGGCTCTCTGTTGAACCACGGGCAGGACGGAGACTTGGGTTTACTATACACGATTAGAACATGAAAACTAAACACATTAGTAAATTGGTGCTGAGAAAGTTCAGCTAGTTATCAACGGACGAGAAACAACAACAATCGGACCAATATATGCATGAAGAGATATACAAATAAGCGAGTCAACGTTAAGTGCTCTATAATCTCTAAACATACTTGTTTGTACCCATGCGGGTAGAGTCAACAAAAATATCAAGAGCGCACAAAATTAGGTCATGGTCAGAAATAAAGAAAACTGGTCAAACTTTAAAACTAAAGACAGATCAGGCACTAAAAAATAGTCAAGTAAGCTGGGAACAGAGTTATTATCATATCTAGTCGGTACATACTTGTTAACAACAGAAAGGCCAGCACAAGCAACGTAATCCAGGAAATTTAACGATTCACGTTGAAATTCCCACACACTACTATATTGGTATACTCCACAACATACAAAGACAGTACGTCAAAAAAAGGTTTCAGACATATATGCTAATGGGGGTTATACATACACGAGATAAGGGTTTTGGAGGAGCCACTACGCATTTCAACCATAAGGTATTCAGTTCCTTGCGATAAATGCAATTCTGAATTGGGAAGTTCAGAGATACTAATAGCTTCGAAATTTCAGATTTTGAGTTAGCTCCCTATTGATGTAAGTGTGCGATATATCAAATTTAGTTTGAACACAAACCGAAGAAAGCAGAGAGAACAAACAAATGACACTGAAGATGGCACAACGACCAACCGGTTTGTATTCAAACTATATTTGAGAAGGAATGACGGAAACAATCCAATATACATCAAAAATGAATGTAATAAAAATATTCTGTGTACTATTTGAGTACTTTACGCTTAAATGGGGTGCAGTTTTTGCACTGATGGGGTGTTCAAAGCTCTTAAGAGAAAGCTCCAACGACTTGGGAATATTAATAACACTAGTAAAGAAAAGATCATCACAAAGCTAATAATTTCAAATTTACTTTGAATTTTTGCGTTTCTTTATTTTTCCAGCTCTACCACAATTACATTCTATTTCGTTTATATCTGCTCTACTTCAATTATTCTAATCTTTTTATAATTTCTCCTGAATCATAAGCAGTTCACTGCGTTCTCAGTATCAATAAAGCTACAAATATTTATCTTCATACAACAATAACAAAAACCCCCATAAATAAAAATATCCCATGTGTCATGCAGCAATATAAACTCCCATGTGACATCTCATCAATGTGACATGTGATGTTCTTTTGCGGTTGAATTGATTATTGCTACTTACTTACTATTTGCGAGAAAAATAGCAAATAACAAAACACAACTATAACAGTTAGCCCAATTGTAACACACAAAAGGCAATTGTTATGTCCATAAAGATTTTGTAGAGCACCTACAATGTGGTGTGCAAACACAATTTATTATTACGAGCTGGTACTTTTTTTTGAGGTGAAAAGCTTTAAGCTTACCGCCGCCACCTACCACCAATTGGGAAATGCCGCATTGTATAGCATTCACTTGTCCATCACACGCATAAAGTACACCAAACTGCAGGCAGATGAAGGCAGCGCAAACACCTTACTCTATACTCATCTTAAGCTGTGCACTTCGTATGTGAAGGTGGCCAAATGTCAGTTATTCATTTCATGATTTTTTTTGCGTTTACTTCTCCTACCATCGTAGCTAATATGTTTAATTTTTTTGTCCAACTACTCTTTTACACGGCTGTTCCTAAATTCCTTCATTCAACACAACGCAGCCGAATTTAGCTCTTTGTAACGTTGTAGACTTTTGCTTGTTGTCTCGTTTGTGGTATGATAAATTGACATGCATCGCGAATATTCGCCTTATGTTATTCCCTTTACGTTATGCATCTCCAAAACAACGCAAAACAAATCAAGATCAAAAGGAGTCTTTATGCTACTCAACTTCAAATTTTGGCAACAAAACAACAATTTTGATTGACATTAATTTAAATGCATTTTGAGCGTAAAAAACCGAAAAACCCATTTTGTTAAAAGGGCGAGGGTTACAGAAAATGGTTAAAAAAGTACGTAGCATCAAAAATAAAAATGAATTTCACAAAAGAAATCACCGCGTCACTGATATATAAATTGTATACCACTCACTCACTTGCGGTATTTTTGCATCTTCTGGACATGCCACAATATGTTACTTTGGTTAACAAAATATTCCTACCTTTCTCTTTGTATGTGGGCAAACAAAATAGTTTTTTTTTCAACCCTATAGAAACAGAAATTCCATTGTATTAATTAATAAATATGAAATTTAGGCTGACCGACCTCGCCAGTGCCTGAAACAGATTCATACTCAGCTCAGGTATAAATATAATAAGACAAATCAAGCTGCTTTCACTCGCACGAACAACACACAATTAGATCGTCCATGTTTCGATAAACGAACGGAATGCCTACAGATAAATGTTTCACGATTCGATGTCTCTACATCTGATCAGATTTATTCCTGCAGCTCTTTGAGAGCACTACAAGCCAACGTCGAAAAAATACTGGGATTGGAGCATCTGGTACGGTAAACAACGCTGTATACCCATTGCATTGAGATCGAATGCAGTGAGAATAGTATGTAAATGCTGCTGCAAGCTTTAAAAGTAAGCGAGGCGTATTTTCACAAAGGAAAAATTAGGAGAATAACGACGTATATCGGGGTATGGTCGTGTTAAATTATTATGAATGAATCACTTGAGTTGGATTGCGGCCATTGTAGAACTAAGTGGGTGCCAAATATAATTGCAAATTCAATTGTTGTTGTTGTAGTAGTTTTTTTAATTTAATAACTTACGCGTATTCCTCATAAAAATTTTGAGCTATTAATAGTTACTAACATTAAACAGCGCTATTAATGTGTGGTATGACTTTTATTCAGCAAGTTCGTTGCTTAAGTCTTTCGTAATTCTATGCTGGATTTTGCTACAATTTATGCTTTTTACATTTTGTTGGTGGTTTATTAAGGGCAAAACTAATTAAAGCGTAACGATGTTCAAACGTTAATACCATATTTAAACTAAGCGGATTTGGCTACATAATAAATAATCGAGCATTTAAGTTGAACCAATTTCTTATGATTGGGTATTATTTTGATGAATTTGTAACAAATAAATTGGAGTGATGTAAATATTTTTTAAATAACACGAAGGGTAAACAATGAAATTGATAAATTTAACAACAGAACGCGTGAATTGACCTGTAATACAGTTTTAGTGGTTTCGATTCAAAAATTTGCTGAAAAGGGTAGAGTAACAGAAAAAAGCCAGATATTTTGCATTAAAAAATTCGCAATCGGCTTCGTTCATCGCCAATTAACTAAGGCCACATGCAATCACGATTATTTTTCACGCTAATAAATAAAGCTTATACGATTCTACATTAAAACAAATGAGAGATCGCTTCCGCTCAAACTAAGCACATATGCTTTGCTAATATCACTTGAATAAGCGTAATTGTCGCTCCAGCAGCTGCTAAATTCATTTGATTGCAACAAAATTTGAAGTGAACATTAATTTTATGAGATAAAATAATATTAAGGATAGCAAAAAGAAAATAAAAGTGAAGAAATGCAATATTAATAGCTCTATAACAACGCATGCACTTTAGCTCAAGCTTAGGGGCTGCAATAAAAGCAACAACAACGTTGTCGGCAGTTGCGTATGCGCATGCGTACGTGCCATTCAACCAAACTCCGTGCAGACAGGTGCATTTAATGTGAGTGATTTTTAGTGTGCAGAGCGTCATGGCAAAAAATAAAACGCATCGCTTCCGTTCATTAGCTTAGTTGCATTTGTGGCATAAACTGATTGCCTATGGGTATGTTTTAAAGGCCCAACGACTGCTTACGAAATCTATCACGGTAGCACAGTAGTTGGTTATGTAAGTATGTACATAAATGGACATATATATGCTCACAAATATGTGTAACAACGTATTAACTGCAATTGTGTTTTGACGCATAAAAGCGTTATTGCCGCTAAAAAGGTCTTATCTTTTTTGGCAGGTGAATGCTCTGGAAAAACGCCGAGACTAAGGAAAATTGTATTATTTGTTTAGACGAAATAGTGCAGAGTTTGACAAAAAAAGAAGAAGTGGAGTGTACGTGAGGAATTAATTGCGTTAAATGAGGCTGAAAAACTGAGAGATAGCAGTAAAACTCTAAATACGGAGCAGAAAGTATAATGTTGAAGGTTTATTTCAAAACTTAACTGAAATAAGTGATATTTGAGTACATGCGTTCAAGGGTGTGAAACATCTCTGATCAGCTTTTCTAAGGGTAGGCTGTTTTACGCCTTTGTCCTTGACCTCTACGCAGTCAAAATCTGTTTGTAAGTGTTCATTTGGAAAAATTTCAAAATATTAATCGAACACATTTTCCCTTATAATAAAAAACTTGGAATAAGAAGGTACAATTTCTGTTATTATAAAAAAATATACTTGTGTTTATATTGAAATTTTTTTAAACTTTTTTATTTTATATTTAATTAGTGAGAAATGTTCATATTGCTTTATACAATTGTTTTGTTATTGATATTAGATACAAAATTGCAAGGTTTACAAACGACGATGGTTACTAGGATATGTTTCTCAATTTCACTTCTTCATCAGCTAGCTTCTCTGGAGCTTAGTATTGAACTCGAAATCTCCACCTTCAGACTACACAGATGCCTTTAACCAGTCCGCCATATGAATGCCCCGCTGCTCGCATTGCAATTGGTCTCTAAGTAATGCCTTTTGTTGCTATTCATTTATACATCATTAGGTACATACTAATTCTCTATGTTTTTTAATCGCAGTTGTGTGGAATATTTATAGGCGCGCTCAAGAGCTTAGTAACATTGGATTCATAGCAGTACTTTTATAAGCGGTAATTCCGCTGTTCACTATTATATCAATATTATTATACCAATGTTTTTTGTATTGTGAAAGTTCTGGAAAAAGTTTTTTGCTAACACTCTATCCTTGTTTCCCAATTTTAAAAATAAAACAAGTTTAAATCTTTAAATTTGTACAGAAACAAAAAATTGTTATTTACTAATTTTTATTTAAAAATATAACTTATTTGTATTGATTCCATTCACAGATTCCTACATTTTTTTATAAACATTTTTATCTTGTTTTTAAAATGAATAGAATTTTTTGAAGTTTTGAAGAATATTTTTTTTTAACAATTGTTTTTGTTTTATCGGCCTATTGATAAAGAATTCAAGGTTGGAAACGAGCTCATTAAAAATAATGTTTTGTAATGATTATTGTTTTTTTTTAATTTTCTATAATTGAAAAATTTTATTTTGTTTTTGGAATAGTAAGTAGAACATTTTTCAGAAAACCAGCAATAGCTGCGCAGATAGATCCATTTCGAAGGGTGATAAGCCTTCATCATCAGTACGCTTAGGTACGCTGCGCTAACCATTTAGCTATAACAATTGCTTTGCCTTGAGCTCGTTTTGAACCTTGAATTTTTTGTTTTTTGAAATTGATGAATTTTTTTCTTACAAAATAAACAATTTTAAAATATAACTTTGATTCTTTTCTATGAATTTTTTGCTCGCAATTTAAATTTGAAAAAAAGCTTAGCGCATTTGCGAAACTTTTGATTTTTTTTTAAGTTTTCATAATGTTCTCTACCAATAAGGCAACTTTAATATTTGCTTCTTTTTTATACATAGACTAGAAGATCCGGCAGACGTTGTTCTGCCCTAAATTTGGCCTATCTGCATACATTTTAATAAGCTTTTTTCGTCTAACTCTGCCCTCCCGCCCTCTTCACTTTTTCCTAATCATTTTATTCACTCCCCCCTCCGTCTCTTTCGCTTCATCTTTCTCCATCTTCGTCTCATTCTATCTCTTTCTCAGTCCTTCTCTCTTTTTCTCTTCTCTAAAGTTCTTCTCATTCTTCTTCATCCCGTATTGCCTGCCCAGAGGGTGGTTGTATTTTGTTCCAGCCCCAGTCCCAGTCCCACTCCGAGTCTCAGTCCCAGTCCGTCTCTGGTCTACTTCCCGGAAAAAGGATCGTAAATACTAATATTACTAATATAGGCAAATTTATATACCAAATTTCAGGCAAATCGAATAGGACGTATGTAAATAGGTATGTTTGAACAAAATCGACCGACGCATCTCTTCAAACACCGGCGACCAACTAACACACATTTTAGCTTTTCTTTTAATATATATAAATTTTTATTTTTCACACTTCACTATAATATTAAAACGAAATGCAGATATCCGTTACTTTTGAATTCGGCTTAAAAATTGCACATGGAACAACTAAAGACTCTCCTGAATTATGTCTTTGTACCTCAAATGCGGGCCCCCTCTCGTTAAATAAGCACGTGCACAAACATATCCATACCAACTGAAAAGAGATGCACCACTGCGTATACGTAACATTTAATTATTACGTATAAACAAATAAAAAAATTTGCAATAAAATATATTGCGACTATAAACTGAGATATACCCTATCCTATCTCTCAAGTTTAGATCAAACTACACACGGGGTGTAAAACAAATTCAAAATTGGTTCAGTAGTTTAGGAATCCATCGCGCCCAAATATGTTGTGATACGTGTTTTTTATATATTAAGATTGATTATTTTGATAAAATTTCAAACTTTTTTCTAAATTTAGTGAAAAATACTGACATATTTTTATTGAAAGCTCCCGAATTTCGCACACTTAATGTAAGCAAGTTGCTGATAATTAAACAAAAAGATATAATTTTGAACAAGTATTTTTTCTTTCAAATTTGAGCACATTGGACAATATTTTCGAAATAATTTTTGAAGTTTTTATAATTCTCTCTATCGATTTGGCAATTTAGTATTTTGTACAGTTAAACAAAGTTTCATAATTTGGAGAAAAAATTCCACATACATTTTCATATTTAACAAAAAAATATTGACATATTTTGTTGAAACTTTCCTATATTTGAAAAATAAGTATTGGAAAACTTTTTATACATATTTAAAAATGAAAAATAAAAAAATTCTGAAAAAGTAAATTTTTGTTTGTTTAAATTTTGTGCAAAAATGTTTTAATTTTCAAATAACTTTCAAGAATGTATACAAAATTGAGGAGAGACTTTAATAAAAACAATTTTTTACATTTTTTAAAATTCTATTTTAAATTAACATTTTTCTTTTTTCAGTATAAACATATGCTTTTTTTTTGAATTTTGACTTCTGTTTTTCGAAATATCTCTTTTTTATAAGGCAGCTTTTTCTCATTTAAAATTGTTATTTTTGAATTTTTTTAAATATTTCAATTCTCCTCTCAACAATTTAATTATGGAGGAAATTGAAATAAGCTTTATGGATGTTTATTTTTTAATCTTCATGTTTAATTTTCTCTTCAAATTTAGCACACTTAATATGTTCCAAATTAAACAGCGTTTTTATATCTGCTGTACTTGTTTTTATTTCGAAATGAATTGTTTGGAAAAGTAATTTTTTTACCAAAAATGTTAAAAATGTTGCAAATTTGTGTGTGAAATTTTGAAAAATTTTATTTCTAGTTTCGCATTTCTTTAATTTTTGTTCAGATCTGTTAAATGTTGAAAAATATTTTAAAAACCCCAACTTAAGCAAATATTTCGGTGAAATTTAAAAAATTTAAATATTGTTTTTGAATTTGCTAAAATGTATATTTTAAATTTGTATTTATGTATTATTTTTAACTTTTTCAAGATTTGCAAAATTGTGAAAGAAATTTTTTCTAAAGTATCTTTTTTAATTTGGAAAAAATTATTATATGCATATAATATTCTTTGGAATTTCCTTTTTTCACAAAAACTTTTTTTATCCATTAGTTATTTAATTTTTTTCCAAATCTTATTACTTTCATTAAGTAAAACTAAAATAAATTTGTATGAAAAAACTTCATAGTTTTCTTCCTTAATTTAGAAAATTTATAACTAAGCAAAATTCTAGATAATTTCCAATAAAATTACTTTGTGAAAAATGAATTGCTTTTTTTTTATAGAAAATAAATGAAGGCAAATGTTCGGAAAAACAAAGTTTAATGGGTCTGCTAGTTTTTTTTTCTAGCTTGGTTTGTATATGAAAACAAAGGAATATGTTATTAGCCCTTGCCATTGCTGCCCTAGCTCTTAATACTCTTCGAATTCACTTTACATATAAGATTTCGTGTGAACAAGCCTCCGCTAAAAACAGAAAAAAAAATTTTATTTCATAACAATAATAATAAATATCATTCCAACATTACTCACCAATTGACGTCACTGCTGCTGCTGCTGCAGCATTTGGTGCCATTTTGATTTTACCGCTGCCTTTATAAATTCTGAAAGATGTTTAGTTGCGCAGATTGTTACAACTACAAAAAGAGCAACAACAAAAATGACATCACATAAGTAGTAGCAACAACTAAAATAGCATCTTAGCTATGCAACAAAGCCACAGTAAGAATAGTCCACATATACAAGCCGCAGCGAGGCGCAATAACAGATGTTGCAGCTGTGCATCGTCATAGTATTTAGTTTTTTATTTTAAATTTTCTGTTTCATGTTGCCACCATTTGGTTATTATGGTGTTAATGGCAATGCCATTGTCGTTTGTTGCTAACCATTTGTTGCTCTTTGCTATTGCACATGCGTACGTTCATATTTTCTGCCTACAATTGTGCTGAGTTCATTGCTCGTATTTGTAGTTGTTATTGTTCTTGTTGGTATGGTTGTCATCTCAAAGCAATCTACAGACAGTGATCACAAAAAAAATTTGCACATCTTTTGAGATACATTTTGTATTCAATTTTTATTTATTTGCATCAGTGAGAGTACTTAAACCTATGTACATAGTACGAAAATTGAAGTGAGTTTAGGTGATCGAGGCAATCGTATATTTAAAAGGGAGTGAAAAACAAAAAACAGAAAACTAGCGGCTAAATGAAACCAATGACAAGGTGTTAAACGTGCGGAAGCAAAGATGTCACACTAGCAAATATTTAGCTATATAATTGAGGGAGGTATTTTCGGTATTCTACAAGGTGATATAGAATTCCTAGTTCACACCACTGTAAAGTCCTTTGAAAAAAAGTGCTTCAATTCACCCTTAAACTGTTGAAGATAAACCACATTAATTGCAGCTTGTAAAAGCCCTCAATAAATTATGCGGTCCTCTAACGTTTTTCTTTCTCTTCCTTCAGTTATGTGTTATGTTTCGGAAATAATGCGTAGATACACTTTACTCTACTGCTTTTTTAGCTGTATCGATAAAATTTCTGCTGGGATGGCAAGTGCCCTACTAGCTTCTGCACCGATGTCCTAATTCTGGTCATAGCGAAGAAATAGTTCCTTCAATGACCGGAGTAAGGCCGGTGCGTTACTACCGGTGTTTAATTGTACAGCATGCTTGAAGATGGTTTTAGGCTGCCTCTTCTCACTATAAATCCAGTTAGATTAGCTATTATGTGCGCAGCCCTTTCGCAGGCTCCTTTCATGTGCTCCGATAGGGTTAGTTCTGTCTAGCATTAACCAAAACTATTTTCTTGAGGGACTCTTCATGAAGATGACCATCTTGTTGTGTTGTTATTGTTGCAGCGATAAGGTTGCTCCCCGAAAGCTTTGGGGAGTGTTACCGATGTGATGTCCTTTGCCGGATACAGATCAGGTACGCTCCCGTACCACAGCACCACTAAGTTGCTAGCCCGACCATCTCGGGAACGATTTATGTGGCCACATTAAACCTTCAGGCCATCCCTTCCCTCCACACACCCAAGTTCCATGAGGATCTTGGGATCGCCAGAGCCTCGTCTGTTAGTGAAACAGGATTCACCGCGGATAGGTGAGGTTGACAATTGGGTTTGTAGAAGCTATATATTGCGCTGGCAACCTGAAGGGTTGCGCTACACAGTCCCCTTGAATCTGGTATTTCAGTCGCCTCTTACGACAGGTATACCTACCGTGGGCATATTCTGACCCCCTACCCCGCTGGGGTTAGGATGAGATGACCATCTCTGTTTTTACTGTTGCCAGCTGAATACTATGATCAGCACCCTATTTATATTATGCAGGACCTGTGTAAATTTAAACTGTGGCAGCTTTGTGCTGTTATGACAGAAACCACAATGTCTGAAAAAGCGGCGAAAAAGTTGCTTTATGGTACGTTCAAGCAAGAAGACTATAGAATGTAACATTCAAGAGATGGGGTCTATAACTCAACTTACTTTTCTTTTGCCTGAGTAACAATATACCATTATCTCATAAAGTCCTCCATTCTACCTTGAGGGAGCGCTGTAGAACGATCTTTCTCTTCAAACATATCATCCTGTAGGTCAGAGTTGAAAGCATTTTCATATCTAGCATGACCAGCAAGACTCTCAGTTATTGGGCAAGTAGTTTCGGTTTTTGCGATGCTGCCTATACCTTCCGGAGTCCGCTCCCAACGTTTGTTGTTATCTTGAGGCGCTGAATCAGGCGCTTTACATCTTTTTACCTATAGCATCTAGCATGTAAAGTTTGCGGTATGAGATCTAGCCATGCTATCTTTAATCTTATGGGTATTACTTTCGCTTTGAGACGTTTGTTGCAATAGTGTATCGGGGAGGTTATTTTCGGCAAGCTTAATTGCCTTCGCAAGCACTCCGTCATGCTTTGCATATTTTTTAGGTTTCATGCAGATATGCTTAAAGTTCTCCCTCATTCCCCTTTTCAGTGTTATCGGGTGACGTCGCCTTTCTCTCTGAATGGTTTGGTTGGAAACAGAGGTCTAAAGTGATTCTTTTGGCCGTCACCTGGCTCGATTGGAAGAATTCCTTCATTACTATTCTATATCCTTACACATAGGTATCTTGATTTACCTACTCGCAAAGCGCTTTCTCGCATTTCTTGGTATGCTTTCGACTTTTATAGAGACTCAGAACACGAATGTGGGCTGCCAGTCGTTGCATCCTGTGGCACATTTTCCGCATCTTTTTGATATCGGTGCTCACCAATATACGTGGGTTACCGCCAGTCTCGCATGCCTGACAGCACCAGTCTTGATTGCTTCCCGTGCCATTTTGTTATACAGTTGCTTTTTGTGAGGGAAGACGGGACGCATCAGTCCAAAAGAGAGGAAAAATATTAGAGCGCGCTAATCAGCATTAATATTCTCAGGGTTCCATATAAATATTTGATGAACCAGAAGTGTTTTCAGAATCATAAGAGCGGCTCTTTATGTCGGCTAAATAAGTTATCAACTTTCACGAAAATAATGATAAGAACTGTTGACCACTCCCGGATTCTATACATCTGCTTGTCAAAATTGACAAATACCACTGAGAGTGCAATACATAATTTTAGACCCACATATAAGCTTTCAACGAATGCGTTTGAGCGATGACGAACTACGAAAATTTTCGGTTCTCGCGCTTCTTAAACTTTTGAAAAGGACTAATGCAGGCTACGGAAGGCAGTAAGCAACAACTCCAACTATAAAGCTCGAACTAATATCAGAGTCCCTCAAGATATGCACCACACAACATTTCCTTACTAGTGTCAGCATTCAGCGACTACTTCCAACATTGTATAATTTCAGGAGCCAATTAAATCTTCAAGCATTTTCGACTATTCCAAAATGTGGGTGCAGAATAGATTTAGATTGTTTTTTTAAAGTTGGTTTTAAACAGATCAATTCAAAAGATTCCGGTCGAAATTAATGCCAACGTAATAAACCATTGAAAAAGACTGCTGCCGGCTCCCAGATACCGGCAGCCATTGTTCGAGCAACTCGAACGCAAAAATTCTAAAAACAATATCAGATGCGGCCGAAAATTTATCACATATAACCTTTATTACTACTTGTCAGGCATGATTGATTGCTTCAGTCAGTTTGAGAGGCATGAAATCTGGCATTGAATACTTCAGGCGAACAGTGTGGATATTTTTTTTTAATTGCGACCCTATCAAGTTCGTGCAATGACGATTTTCAAAATCTTTGGAAAAATTTACTGTGAATCTACTCAAAAAAATACTATTTCAAAAGCATCACTCTTTGTGCCGCCTCGTAAAATCAAGTGGGCATGTATTTGTGCATTCATTTAAGCAACTTCTTTAGTGCGTGCAACGTTAACGAACGCAAATGCAACAAAATTTTAGATATAAAAGTGCAACAACGCATTCGATTGCAATGTAAACGCCAAAGTACGCTTTTTTTCTCGTCACCTGAAGCGGCAGTGATTTTCTGAGCTCAGCGTTGTACTAATGCGGAAAACGCCTGTCAGCGCCAATTGTCAACAACTGACGCTGCTGTAAGAGTACATCAGCAACAATAACAACAACATCAAAAGCCCCAGCGTTAAGTCATCAAGTTGGGAATGAGATGTGGTTGAACTAAAGCGTATAACTGACCATGCAATATGATGGCTACCATCTCTGAAATCTTCACTCTTGTTGTTGTTGCTACTTTGTTGTATTTTAATGCAATTTAATGCAACGTACATTTTTTATCGTTTGTCGCTTAAGTGTATTTTGCGTAAATTAATATTGAAATGAATGAGTTTGTTGGCTGCGACAAGCGGTGGTTGCTTGATGTACATAAATCTGTGTGTGTGTATGTTGCAAGTTTGCATGGTGTTCGAGTTGCCCGCAAAAAGGGTGATTGTCAGTTGCAATTCCTATGGGAATACATTGCCTTTTTGTTGTTGCTTTAAATAGCTGCAGGCACAGCACTTTTTAATATTAATTTATTTTGTTTCTTTTTTTAAGATTTTCAATCTCTTGTGCGCTTTTAATTTTTGTTTACACATTTGTTATTACAATTCCTACTGCCTGCTTTACTCAATTCATTCATGCCACTGCATATGTGGCAAGTAGAAAAAACATATTCAGTTATACGCCCATATTGACAACCGCAAAAGAACAACAAGTGCACGGTTCATTGCTTGTGGCAAGTGTTGGCGAAGCATGAAATGGGTGGTTGATAGAGAAAATAACTAAACTAAGGTATAATGAGTTTAGATAAATATTGCAGAGATGGGAATGTGTAAGGGTGGGTCTAAATTTTTAACGCATGCTATTAAAGTAATAACACACAAACTTCTATCGAATTGTATTTAACATACTTTTTTACTTATCTTTATTACTTTGTCAAACTGCGAAGAAATTAAGATGCCCAATTTTTTCTATCGCAATTAAAAGAAATAAATAAATGTAAGACGCGGTAACCACTGAAGAGATTTTAATTCGCTTAAAATCATACTAGACACAAACTAACTTTGAGACGCTCATTAGATTTCTTACACAGCATGGCGCCACTGTTTTCACATGGCGTTATTGTTGTGAACACAAATTCTTCAATTGCATGCACTGCTCTAATTCTTAACTTGTTCATAACTCCTTCTATATTAAGACACAGATTTATGCATTCATAGGTTTGCACTACATTATGGTATGAGTCAGTGCTTTTCTTTATGAACTACCGAGAGCTTTCGAAGAATCGTTTACTGTTATAACAACTATGCGTCTAAACAGTATTTGTCCAATTTTTGTGGCCCTGCTACTCACTTGCACCTACGCTCCTTATGACTAGGCAAGTGCAAGGAATTGTTACACGTATGTCTCTTGATTTAAAGTATAATTTATGGACGAATCAATTCCAAGCCATAAAAAAGGTAAAGCAAAGCAGGTGACATCTTCTTTCTTTCAGCACTGCTAGTGCAAATGAACATAAGTGAGCTTAACGAGTCAAGGCATGTCTTTTTTGCCTTATTGCGCTAAAAAGCAACACTGCAACAACGTGAATGGGAACAGCATCCAGACTGCGTCCATTGTGCTGCTTTCATGTTCTATATGATCTATTGAGTTTATGGGAATCAGTACTAAATAAAATCACATTATTGAAGCAGTGGTTCCAAAAGTCTGATGTCTGTCAAGCAAAGGTGTGCAGCAGCGGACCAAATGCTCGCCATCTCATCCTCCTCAAAAAAATAAAGAAGACTAGATAGGATTTTCATGTATACTGAACACTGCCTCACTGGTGGCATCAAAATTATCGTCAACCTTTAGCCTCTGCATATGATCACAACTCCCGATTCGAACCTAATGATTGTGGTTTCTATAGCCAAAATAGATATTCTTTAACTGGGTGCATGTAGAAGATTGCCTTTTCAGAGCACACCCTGGTAAAGTGGTCCAAGGGACTTTTATTAGGCCGACATCCAGAATATAGTAAGCGTCTTATGTTTAAAAACAATATTTAGAGGCAACTTATGTTTTCGCATCAGTTTTGAGGTAGTTCGAAGGCTAACCTACAGCTTGATTATCACTTCAGACGAATATACTTCTGCCTCTCTAAATATTCTTTACACGCAATGCATGACCGTGAGCTCAGCCTCGCAAACTGAAGCATATTCCCCAACAAAAAGTGCAGCTTTGAACAATTGTCTTCGAATACCATCTCGGCAACTCATGCTAAATCAGTTTTTGACACACCAATAAATATTTTGTATTGCGTGAGGTCGAGTTTAGTACTGGGTATAAGCAAACATTGTGCCTCAGTACTATAAGCCAATACATATTTGCCCTTCGGTTTTCCGCAATGTGTCCTCACAACACCGGAAAGCTTCCTACTACTACCACCATATTGGATAGTAAATTTCAACAATTCGGCTCAGCTGTTACCTCTCAACACCTGAGTTGTGCACTGGGCTTAGGCGCCGCAACGTAAAGTAAACTCCAACGAAAGCAGACTTGTTCGGCGACCAGAACCGTTTAATAACCAATTCGAGGAGAACTCTACAAAAAGCAAACTGGATAAAGTACATTTTTGACCCCCCAGGTATTCGATATAAAAAAAGGTTTATGTTCACCTTCAAAAATGACAAGAGATGAAGAGTTCACATTGAAATATAATATCAGGTCTCACGAATAGCTTGTGGATTAGGAGCAGTAATTCTCCTAACAACTTCAGCCATATTTATATAGCGTGCTTCTATTTTGAAATCTCTACCCCTTAGAAAATCACTATTATGAGTCATTGTCGTTATCTCCTCGAAAATACAGGTAACTTTTTGCGTTCTCTGCTCAACAAACGATTGCATTTAGTTTACAGAACATCTCTTTTATCTAGGTGAGGAACAACGTAAAATAGGAAGAAACGAGCTTGAAAGCTGGCGCAGAGGAGCTCTTGAAAGTCGCAAGAGCAAATAAGGTCCTTGCTGACCTACGTAGCTCGCATCTCTTAGAGCTGGCTTAATAATACTTATTGTGACCATCAATAGTTGGTGATTAAGCGTCCAGTCATTTTGGGATATTGCGTTTTTGTAGATGGACTAGAGTCCCCTCACTTGTTTCGCTTTTACGAGTATCTGGATTTTTCGTATAATACATTTCCGCACACTCTTCTGATATTGAATTTTCGCCAGGCTGGAACCACTCTCCCTCACACTTTGTAAATTTTTGTTTGAAAATAAAACAGTTTTGGCATGGTCCATCTTTAGTGCCTTTTTTGTTATGGAAAAATATCTTTTTTTTGCCAGCTGAGGCCTTATAAAGCAACAAAACATCTTCTACAACTCTGTCGTCAGCTTATAGTATAACGAAACTTGGAATCTGCTCAATTTTTCTGATTTAAACCGTTGGCTTAAGGTCCGTCAATTGTTGCCAATATCTGACGGCCTCGATTCTCTTCGTTCTGAAGCAATCTTTTTTCTGCAAATGTTAATTTGCAAAATACCATCACCACCATATCAGACTTTTAAAAATTGAATGTACTTTATGTTATCCATTATTTCCTTTGAAGAAGTTCGATCAGGAAGCCATCAACTAATTTTTAGCTCTTTCAAATTTCGAGCCACCCTAATGCGTTTGAGTGCATCCACATGAATATCTAATTTTGTATACATATTTAATGAGTTTACATAAGAAATGGTATCATCCTTCTAGCGGCCACATACCCACTTGCCACACGAGCAGCTGCTGCATGCACACCCATCATAGCACAGAAATTGCCTTGCGGTCATATTTACGCTGCTTCCTCGCTTTTTATAAACTCGCCATTACATGTAGTTCCATCAAGTATAGTTGATGCTATGCAGAGTTTCCCCTTTTATTTTATAGATACTCTTTGCTCACTAATATGCACCCATGTGCTTCACTTGCAGCATCACTTTTATGGTCGTACTTGCGGTTGTGCTCGTGCAACACTTTCTGTCAATTTTTTATTTTATTTTTTCAAATACTTTACTTTATTGCCTACAAGTCATCTGCCACATCAAAAAGCCTAGATAAGGTTGTTGTAACAGCAAAAAACAACCCACTTCACTGTTAATCTTATTGCTTGTGGCAGTTTGTTCCCCAAACGCTATCTTCCAACATCGCCCAGTTGAAATGAGCGGACACAGTAGCGCATAAATCATGTGGCAATCAGAGACAATCAACGGCAATGGATTACAGCTATTCATCGGCAGCAGTTGATATATAATTTTTTTTTCTCGCTATCATTATTTATCTTCTCGCTATGATTATTTTATATTGTGGGGGATCGATCTTGTTGCGAGCTTTGTTTATGTATATTTGTCTTTTTCATGTCCTTGAGTAAAATGTAGCATCTGAAATTTAAAATATTGATTGAAAGAGTAGGCGAGAGGGTATTCCACAGTCATGATGATACTCTGGGAATGTACAAGAAAGAAATGGACAAGAACCCCTACACATAAATCTGCGGCCTAGCTTCGTCTCTATTATGTCCAAAAAAATTCGAAGGAAGCTTCCTTCAATCTCCAAATAAATTGTTAATCGCACTTGACCTAGGCGAGCCAAATCCTATGACAAATAGGAATGTTGGTGTATACAAAAAATTTGACGGGCGTGAGTTTGTCGATGCCAATTAATAACGGACGGAGGACATGAAATATCCTAGAAGGTACATAGTCAAATAAAATTGCACTCGAGAGACTCGGGCTAGCTATAGGATATAGATCTGTACCTCACAAATGCCCATAAAACTACCAAAGACCTTGCGCGAAAAAAAAACACAAAAATACTTAGGTCTTCAGGGCTTCAATTATTTTCTGTAGATATTTTATGGCTATCGTCAGTCTAATGATGCTGATTGAAATGTTCCCAAAGGGAGGACATAGCGTGAGTCTTCTACAATATTTAACTGAAAGTGGTAAATGATTTACTATCTGTCGTTATTGGAACTACTATTGCTTATTTCAGACGAAACTACAGCACACCTGTGAGGAGGAATTTGATACTAAACTTCCTTGTCCTCTTTGGTTTGGCTTTGACTTGTAGACGGCATGCTCCGTCCGTTAAGCAGACGAACTGAAATCTAAATAAAGATAGTAGTGTTAAACGGCCATGTAATGCCAAGTGTGCTTACCTGGGGGTTTTTAAAAAACGGGTTTTGACCGATCGTGGGCAGTGAGGTGAAAAATAAAAAATAAATACTTTGCGCTATACATCTGTGAGGAAGTTTAGACAGATTCGGAACGGAATTTATCAGACAGATAAATTTTCGCTAAGAAACTCGGGCAGAAGAACACTCATAGTGTTTGCCGGTTGAGCAGCGGCCCTGCTTAGAAACACTTTTTCTAAAGTATTTTTATGTTGCTTTTCCTGGGACTGAATTCAAGACGATGTGTGAAGTAGGCTAGCTCTCACTAATGGCTCCCAATTATTCGGGCAACGTTGGCGTCTTTGTGGTTTTCGAGTTGAGTGAGGCTGCAAATCCAAAATATCGCAAAATAAAAACAGAGCGAAGGATCTTCTTAAATGGACAAAGTTCATCACAACTTCATAACAGTCTCTGAAGCTCCTCGCACTCACCCCGTTTGGCCGCAGGTTTATTTCTTTTATTAAATCCATGCAGGGACATCGCGTGTTGCTGCGCTCGTAGGTGGCATAGCCATGTAGGGAGTATTGTTATTTTGTTATTTTTCATGGTGACTTTAGAATTTTTGGCCTCATGGAAATCTATTTTGTACGCGCCTGTACTAGAGCTGCAGAAGTATCGATATAAATATCGATACATCGAGTACTTGGTTCATGGTGCGATTATCGATGTTTTTTTTCTAAATATCGAGTACTGTATTCACATTTCTTATTCCTTTTTCTAGCGGCAGAATTACCAGCGTCTAAAACTTTGGTAAGACAAATAAAACATGAATAAATAAAATTACATACATTATGTCACATAGATGAATACCTAACAAGTTGGTGGCTCTGAATATTGAAAAATTCTTACAAAAGTTCAATGTGAAAGGTACGTTATTTTTATACTCAGTTGAGCAGAGCTCACAGAGTATATTAACTTTGATTTGATAACGGTTGGTTGTACAGGTATAAAGGAATCGAGATAGATATAGACTTACATATATCAAAATCATCAGTATCGAAAAAAAATTTGATTGAGCCATGTCCGTCCGTCCGTCCGTCCGTTAACACGATAACTTGAGTAAATTTTGAGGTATCTTGACGAAATTTGGTACGTAGGTTCCTGGGTACTCATCTCAGATCGCTATTTAAAATGAACGATATCGGACTGTAATCACGCCCACTTTTTCGATATCGAAAATTTCGAAAAATCGAAAGAGTGCGATAATTCATTACCAAAGACGGATAAAGCGATGAAACTTGGTAGGTGGGTTGAGCTTATGACGCAGAATAGAAAATAAGTAAAATTTTGGACAAAGAGCGTGGCACCGCCCACTTTTAAAAGAAGTAATTTAGAAGTTTTGCAAGCTGTAACTTGGCAGTCGTTGAAGATATCATTATGAAATTTGGCAGGAACATTACCTGTATTACTGTATGTATGCTTTATAAAAATTAGCAAAATCAGAGAAAGACCACGCCCACTTTTAAAAAAAAAGATTTTTTTAAAGTGAAATTTTTACAAAAAATTTAATATCTTTACAGTATATAAGTAAATTATGCCAACATTCAAAGCCAGTAATGATATGGTGCAACAAAATACAAAAACAAAAGAAAATTTCAAAATGGGCGTGGCTCCGCCCTTTTCATTTGATTTGTCTAGGATAAATTTAATGCCATAAGTCGAACAAATATTTACCAATCCTTGTGAAATTTGGTAGGCGCTTAGATTCTAGGACGATAACTGTTTTCTGTGAAAAAGGGCGAAATCGGTTGAAGCCACGGCCAGTTTTTATACACAGTAGATCGTCTGTCCTTCCGCTCGGCCGTTAACACGATAACTTGAGCAAAAATCGATATATCTTTACTAAACTCAGTTCACATAATTATCTGAACACGTTTTGTATTGGTATAAAAATGGCCGAAATCCGACTATGACCACGCCCACTTTTTTGATTTCGAAAATTACGAAAAATGAAAAAATGCCATAATTCTATACCAAATACGAAAAAAGGGATGAAACATGGTAATTTCATTGGTTTATTGACGCAAAATATAACTTTAGAAAAAACCTTTGTAAAATGGGTGTGACACCTACCATTACTAAGTAGAAGAAAATGAAAAAGTTCTGCAGGGCGAAATCGAAAGCCCTTGGAATCATGGCAGGAATACTGTTTGTGGTATTACATATATAAGTAAATTAGCGATACCCGACAGATGATGTTGTGGGTCATCCTGGTCCACATTTTGGTCGAAATCTCGAAAACGCTTTCACATATACAACTACCATCACCCCCTTTTAAAATTGTTATTAATACCTTTAATTTGACACCCATATTGTACAAACACATTATAGAGTCACCACTGGTCCACCTTTATGGCGATATATCGAAAAGGCGTCCACCTATAGAACTAAGGCCCACTCCCTTTTAAAATACTCATTATCACCTTTCGTTTGATACTCATAATGTACAAACGCATTCTAGAGTCAACCCTGGTCCACCTTTATAACGATATCCCGAAAAGGCGTCCACCTATAGAACTAAGGCCCACTCCCTTTTAAAATACTCATTAACACCTTTAATTTGATACCCATATCGTACAAACAAATTCTAGAGTCACCCTGGTCCACCTTTATATCGATATTTCGAAAAGGCGTCCACCCATAGAACTAAGGCCCACTCCCTTTTAAAATACTCATTAACACCTTTCGTTTGATACCCATATTGTATAAACGCATTT